>JADLZK010009884.1:0-71160 GCA_015847255.1 Hyparrhenia diplandra
GCTAGTTCATATATCAAGATTATAACATGAACAATACTATGCTCTAATTCATGTTAGACCATGAACTAAATAGACTTGCAAGTAGAAGAATACTCCATAGGAAATATATTACCAAATAGCTCTTTCTTCTAGGAGACAAGCCCTTTGTAGCTCTTCTCTACTCCAAGCTTCTAGCCAAGTGAGGAAGAAGAAGAAGAAGTGAGGTGGTAGTGAGGTGTGGTGTCTGTTGGTTGGACCTTGTGGTGTGTGTGGAGAGAGAGGGGGTACTTATACTTGGAGTAGAGGGACCTAAGTGCTAATGTTACACCAAACCGACCATGTACAGCGCCTACGTGCACCGAACCGGACGTAGCACCCCAAGACCGCCCCTCCAGTGGCATTGGTTGAACCGCCACGCCGAGGTTGGGCCCGAACCGCCTCGCGGTGGTGCGGGCGCGTGGCGGGGCGCACCAAGTTGGTGCGCGCACCCCCCAGGCTCGGCTCTCGGCCGGCCCCCTGGGGTTTGTTTCATCGTGAAAAGTCGTGGGTGCGACGTGTCCCGCCCGGCCTCGACATGTGGGTTCGGTTTATCCCTTGGGCTTGATGTGTTCGCAGTTTACGCTTTCGGGGATGCGCTTTTTTGGTCGGATTTCCACTGTATTTATATATTTTCTCGCAAAATAATATTTGGAACACTACAAGTGGAAATAGGTGAGTAATAAATGTATATGAGCATGAAAAGGTATAGTTTCACCCCTATTATGGTAGAATGTTGACGGTAAAAAATATGTCGCTCGTGACGGACTCAACACATACCGGTTTCTTCCTTCCATCAACCTCCCTGTCGTCGAACTCGACCGGACATAGAACCAAGACTCCATCCAGCCCTCGATCCCAATTGTTCTTCTGAGCATACGATATCTCCGCCTTCTCATCACCCCTTAAGCGGTTTGCGATGAATGTACACATGCCATCTTGACATTTCCTCTCGACCCATCAACCATCTTTTTGGATCTTCGGCCGTTGTGGAGTCAGAGAACTCGCAGTAAAGTGTTGATGTCCGAGGTGGCGCCCATAAGACTCACACACGCCCAAAGAATACTTGGACAACGCCAAAAACACATGAGGACTGTCGATGAATCCGAACCCTAAAAAGCCTCCACAACTTGGCGCACAAAGGGCAAGTACGAACCCTAAGCCCATAGTAAAAGAAATCCTTGAACACAATCCCCACTTTCGCGGACTATCGGTTCAGCCTCATCCTTAGGCACCTCCATGACCCGCGGCGACCTGTAGCCTTTCGCCACCAATTCATCCAAAGCATTTTCGAGTCATCTTCGATTTGCCAAACTCGTATGTGATATCACCCATCTCCTCCGGCCCAATAAGATCTCCGACCGGCCTCAATGCCGGATAGCGATTCTTCCAAATCCTGCAGCACGCGCAGCCTCGAAAGCACACAATCTTCGTAGTAATCAATGAACCGAGAGGAACGCATCGAAGAAGCCCGCACGACGGCCGAAAATCTCGGCGCGGATAGTAACCCTTGATGCAGCAAGGCCCAAAGACCCTCGAGCCGAACTATTTAGAGGACCCTATTGTGTCATGAACTGATTGGGCCAGCCCGACAAAGCTAAACGGGGCTCCGAATCGCCGCGGCCGGCCCACGGGGGGCTGCGCGGGCAGGGGCCGGCGCCCGCCGCCGCCGCCTCCCTCCTCCAGATTTAACTCGCTTCGCTTTCAAGGGATTATCTTAGGCTTTTTGGTGTGTAAAAGGATATTTCAATCTATAAGGAAGACCCTTATTAGAAAATAAATAAATATTGCTTGTAAAGGTATTCCAATTATATAAGGAAACCTTATAGAGAGATTGCTTAGATTACAAGTCCCACTAGCCGAGCTATATAAGCAGAGGCATGTAATCTCTTTGGGGATAAGCAAGAAATAAAAATAGTTCCTATCTATCTCGCTCCCGCCCCGCCACCCCCCTCTCTTCCCGCGCGCTTCCGCGCACCCGCTGCCGCCACGCCGCCGCGCAGCCGCCGCCGACCGCCCCCCGCCGCCCGCCACGCGCCACCGCCCGGGG
The DNA here is from genome assembly GCA_015847255.1 of Hyparrhenia diplandra. Taxonomy (NCBI): domain Eukaryota; kingdom Viridiplantae; phylum Streptophyta; class Magnoliopsida; order Poales; family Poaceae; genus Hyparrhenia; species Hyparrhenia diplandra. The sequence goes on from JADLZK010009884.1 coordinate 2,066, forward strand.
CCGCCCGCCACGCCCCTCTTCCCCCCGCCACGGCACCTCCGCTCCCTCGCCGCCCGAGCCGCCGCCGCCGGAAACCGCAGCTCCCTACACCACCTTCACCGCTCCAACGGTCGACGATCACGTGTCAATTCCGGCCCAATCTAGCTATACTTGGTCATGTCGAGTGGGGTGTGTCAAAAAAAGTAGTTTACGTTTTGACCAAGTTTCTAGTTTACAATATTTATATTTATAGCTACGAATCAATTTATTATGAAAGTACATTTCGTAATTAATCTAATGATATATGTATCGTTGATCAAACTTGAGATACTAAATGTGACACTGTGCTACAATTACATGTTTTCTTGGATGGAGGAAGTATTGACTAATCTTTTCGGTTAGTTGTACTCTTTACAAAACAAAAATAATTTTTTTTTTGCACTCTCATGTAAGTTTTTTAGATGCAAAACTTTTAACCAGTGTGGAGCGACAGAATCAATTCAACATTACCTAAATAGTAAACACGAACAATATATTAACAATGCTGAGCCGTCTGATCAAAGATTAGACAACTGAGATAAATTCTCACTTACGCGGCTGACTCATATGGGAGTTGTGTGTGGTGCACGTTAAGTGGTTCAGATTTAGACTCTGGTCGGATGTGGATCAACAAACCTCAAATCCTTGTTCTTAACAATTCCATAAGCTCAAGAACCACCTAAATAAGAGCTACCGATAGAAAAATATTGATTTTTAAAGTTTGTAAGCTTCATTAAAATAGAAGCTATATTTCAGGCGTAATAAATATAGAAAACTCCAGTTTTCTGTCAGCGGTTTTAATTCGAGGAAGGCAAAGGGTTGATCGTGGTTATAAATTTATGGACGGACAAAGGTTTGCTGCTGGTATATGTGCTGAATTTATTTTTTCTATAAAGGAAAACAGCCGTATTGCATAGGCATGCCATCAGGTGACTTCATCGTTTGAGCAAGGCAGAGCACAGTCCCGCCCGGGTGCTTGCACGGCCGCGCGTCGCCCGCGGCGGTGCGGTCGTGGGGGCGTGGCGGCCGCGGAGTGGCCCAGGGCGGAGGGCCGACTGGGTGGTCGGGCCCGACCACACCCTAAGCAATGCGGATCTGCCCACCAACCGCGCCCCCGCCTTCTCCTTCCCCGCGCGACACCCGCCCCGCTGCCCCTCCGCCGCCCGCCGCCCCCGCCCTCCACGGCGCACCAGGCTCGCCCCCCCCCCCCGCCCGGCTTCCGCCGGCCGCCCTCTCCCCGCCGACCCCGGCCATGGCGACGGCGCGCCCGACGGCCCTCGATCGCGGGCGCACTCGGCCATGGACTACTGCTCGGGGCTCGCCCCTTCCCCTCCGGGGAGGTTGGGGTGGAGGCCCTCGGAGGCGCCGCGGCTCGGGCCGTGGGGCGCGGGATTAGGTTCCGGCCGTCGTCGCCGCCCTTGCGCCCGCCGCCGCCGTGTTGGGCCGCGTGGGCCGCCGGACGCTGCAATGAGGAGGTGGTCGGGACGACGACGGGATTTCGCGGCCCAGGCACCCGCGCCTGCTTTTCCTTGCGTGCATGCCTGCTTGAAAGGCGAAGGGTGTGAATCTTCTAGAAGTCCTGGGTGAAAACTGATCCAAAGTTCAGTTAAGCAGCTGGTTGACTGGGACACGTGGCAGGATGATAAGCTAGGTTCTTTGGGGCAAATTTCGATGTGATGTAACCAAACTGTACAATCGATACAAGCCCACGACAATGGGCCTTGCTCATGATGGGCCGTATGAAGACGCCGAAAGACTAGTTCTCTCATGGGCTGTGCCGTCCGCCCGCGACTTCCACTTGACGGGCCGGCCCCAGCTGGTGGACCGCGGTCCGGTCGCTCCCATCGCCAGCTCGAGGGACCAGAGCTGTCGTCGGCCGGCGGGAGGCTTCGGCAAAATGCCGCCGGCGGCGGCGCCTGGCGGAGCCTCTCCACACACGTCTGACCCCGCACCCAGTCGTCTCTCGCTGCCGCCTTCCCGTACAGCCGCCTCGTCCACACGCACCTCGGTTTCCTCTGCTCCCCTTTGCGCCCCGCTTTGCCTCTCTTCTATGATAAGGTTTGCTGCTTAATCTGTCTTTTTCAGCTACTATTCAAAATACTTTCTTCCATGTGTTTGTATTGTTTCGGTTATGTAATTTTTGTCCCTGTTTTGCTTTGTCTTTCTACTCGTTTTTGCTTTTGGTAGAATAAGATACTGCATAGTGCATACTGAATAAACTGAAGCTCTCTATTGAGGTTCCAATATCCATGTACAACCCAGCCTGTGTAGGGGGAAAATTGGGGGCGTGTTAGCCGCCGAGAGAGACCCGAGTTGGGCGCGGCCCGGCCCACCAACGCGCCCCCTTCTTCTTCTTCCTCGACGCCGCTTCTTCTTCCTCCTCCCGCCTGCAACGCCCCCGCCCGCTGCCCACCCGCCCCCCCGGCGGGCGCTAGGGTTCCCTGAGGCGGCGAGCCAGGGCCGGCTCCGGGAACCCCAGCGCCCGCGGCGGCCGCCCCTTCTTCCCTTCCCGGTGACCTCCCCGTCGGGTCCGAAACCCCAGGTCGTCTTCTCCGCCTCCAAACGACCCCGCCCTCCCCTATCGCCGCAGGTGCTCGCCCGCCGCCTACCCATACCCAACCGGATGTCCGGGCCGCCCACTGGCGGCGGCGCCGCCGGCCACCACCGCAACCGAATCAAGAACCACCGCCGTGTCGACGATCGCGCCAGCCGGCCGGCCGGATTCTATAGTCGGGAAGCAAATAGGACCCTAACCCCCGCCGCCGAACCCTAACTTCGCAGCGACGACGCCCTAACCGGGCCGGCGACGACGCTGGCGACGACCGGCCACGCCTCGGGCATGGTCGTGGGGCCGCCCACCTAGGGGTGGTCGGCAAGATCGTTAACCGCCGACCGGTCGGCAGCTAACATTGCCGAAAATTTGGCATGTTGTACAATGTAAGCTAGCATGTCATGCATACAGTCTATCTATTATAACCCAGTATGTTCAAATCCTGTATCTGGAGAAATGTTGCTCTAATGAATGTGTCAGAAAAGCTTGGAATGCATTTACATGTGACCAAGTTAATTCAACGCCCAAACAAAGTTTAAATTTAGACTATAGACGCAATTAATTCTGACAGATTGCAGCACATGCATGAATGATGGTTTTGATGTGCACACGTAGCACACAAAACGTATGGGCAGCTCATAAAACAATTTTTACGCATCGCAAAATTTGAACAATCATACATAACGGGAGCAACGTCGGTGACCTGTCGGTCCAGATTGTTTGACATGTCGGTGACCAATACTATCAATGTAATATAGGGTACTACCAAATTTGGACCGAGAAAATCCGTTGTAAACATCTTTGCAATCATTCTGATCAAGCTTTGAATCAATAAAATCAGGGGGGGAGATAGCAACGTCGGTGACCTGTCGGTCCAGATTGTTTGACATGTCGGTGACCAATACTATCAATGTAATATAGGGTACTACCAAATTTGGACCGAGAAAATCCGTTGTAAACATCTTTGCAATCATTCTGATCAAGCTTTGAATCAATAAAATCAGGGGAGATAGCAACGTCGGTGACCTGTCGGTCCAGATTGTTTGACATGTCGGTGACCAATACTATCAATGTAATATAGGGTACTACCAAATTTGGACCGAGAAAATCCGTTGTAAACATCTTTGCAATCATTCTGATCAAGCTTTGAATCAATAAAATCAGGTGGGAGTAATCTCCCCCACCCCTAAAAGGTTAAAAAAAAATGGGGCAACGTTGCACGTAGTTATCTTGCAATATCTACCTCCAACGCCAGTTTGGTTGTCTCCAAGCTCTGGTATTCTGTCTCATCTGAAGGGACATACACTGATGGCCCTCCATTATAATTGTGTGCTTGAACAGGATGCATCTTTTTTCACCTGTGTAACATCGATGTTACGAAATTGACAAAACCCTAATTATGATCATTATCATGCATAATCATCTAGTATCATGGCATAATGCATTTCATGTTTCAATTTTATCATGTGAATGTTGCATATGTTTGTTGTACATGTTTCATGAGATAATGTCAATGATAGTGATTAAGAAACTTGGTGAATTTTTATAGGTGAATTTGTTTAAATATTTAATAAATCAATTTTCATGAATAAAACTTGTCCAAATTTTTTGTTTCATGAATTGGTACGATGTTTGCAATATGTAACTGTGCAATTGAGTGATTTGTGTGATAGTTGTTTAACCCTTAATTAATTAGTTAATATTATTAATCAAATATTTTGCAAAAATCCTAATTTCCAAAAATCCTTTTCTTGCTCCACCGAAACTTCAAAAAAATATGTTGGGAGTAATTTGAAGAAATCAGAGATGAGGAGGGTACTGCTACAGTGCCACCGGGAGATCAGCCTCCGCCTTTCGCCGCGTCGGCCGACGCCCGGCGTCGCTTGGCCGCGCCTTTGCGATGTTCACGCGGACGCTGCGTGGTGAGTTCGTGAAGGTCTTTGGCGAGGCCACGACGCCGCCCTCGCCCTCTTAAGCCCAAGAGCCGCTGCACTCTCTCTCTTTCCCTCTCACCGGCCCGAACCGACGGGTGCGCTGGCCCAGCGCGTGTCTCTAGAGCCTCTCCCTTGCCACCGGGCGACCGCCCCTCCGGCCAAAATCGACGCTTCCCGAGCTCAGGGACCTTGCGTTCAAATTTGAAGAAAGGCAAGGGTTTAACTACAAAGTTCGTGACTCATATGAATAGTGAAAAACAGTGCAGTTTCTCTTTTTTTCCTTTTCGGGATATATGCTGAACTTGTGATTTTCATAACTAAATAATTAGGAATGATAAAATGATGAAAATTTTTGTGTAACCTCTTCATGATGTGCTCTACCTAGGAAAAAAATATGAAATGATGAAAATCAATAGTTTTTGTATGCTTAAAAATTATCCCTTTTAATTAAGAAATGCTTATTCCATGATTTTTGTAGGCTAAAAAATAAATATCCAATGATCATGAAACTTTTTGTGTATCTGTTTTATGCTAGTAACAACCTTCACGAAAAGTTTGGGATTAATTTGATGATGTTTATATATATCCTTAATTATATGCCTTAATTATTAGTTAATAATTATTAAATGATTAGCATAGATCATGAAATGACTTGAGTGTACTTTTGGATTGAATGAAGACCTTGGAACACCCAAACCCCTGCTGTTCCTTGGCAACTTAATTACTTTCATGGTTTGATTGTAATTCACATGTTGGTTATTAATTAAAATGATTTACCCAAATTGTTTAGTTAGTAGATGCATGTATGCAAGTCTTGATTGCTCTTCATGTTAACCCTGTTAATCCATGTTAAGTTATAACTTGTTTAACTTCTGTTGTGCACTTGTGCATCTCTCATCATGCATCATGTCATGCATTTCATCATATTAAGCAATACATCATTTCTTACGTATAGCAAACGAGAGTGAGAAGGTTCTCGTGGACAAGCTTCGAAGAAGGTCATCTATCAAGGGTGTTGATGCCAAGTTTGACTTCAATGTTCCTTCTACGAATTCCGACTTTTCCGCAACACGGGCAAGCCCCGAAAGCATTAACCCTTCTCTCTTTTTTACAAATACTTTATTACACCTAAAGTCTTGTGAAATGTGCATTAAGTAAGTAGGAGTTGGTTAAAACCGTTGCTGCATGATTACCTTGAATTCCAGTTATTTCTGGATGATATCCCATTAGTATGAGTAGGCCAATCTTTAATGCTTTGTAATGCTTAGATCCCGGTAGAAGTCGTAGGGTGGTTTCATTGTTCGCGAGAAATAGGTTTTACCTTTGCTCTCCTCGACGACTGTTTTTGGGTCATGAGAATACCTTTAACGATGATGATGTTTAAATGGAGACCGGACGGGACATGGGAAATGTCTTTGGTGGTTAAGCCGACTGGGGTTGCCCGGTCATGCTCATCCCGTCTATGTCGATTAAGGACCGTCCGTTGTAGACATGTGTGAGTCGAGACTTTGTAACTAGCCACATACTCCGATAAGCATGATATCTCGGCTATTCCATTATGGGAAAGGACAACCGTGCCTTTCGGGAGTGGAAAGATGATGGGAATAGCGTGTACCCACCCTACTAGAATAGTGTAGGGAGGTGGAGTATTGTGCTCTCAGGTGGCGCTGGACCCGTTCACATTTTGGAGGATCTGAGTGAAGGTTGATATATGTAGGTCCGGGACCTACATATGTCATGTGGTTAGGAATCCCCAGCTAGGTATAGTCGATTCGAATCGCTGTTGCTTCTCAGAGAAGAAGACTCGATTCTCTGTTCTACATCGTAGTTAATTAATGAAATATGGTGACTATGGAAAAGAGATGAAGAGATGAATGTGGAATGTGATGCTTAATACAAGTGATTGAGATAGAACAGGTGCAAATCTAACTATAATAAGCTTCATCAAAATTGATGCTAAAACTTGACTAAAAGATTGTAAGTAAGGATCCACTTGTAGTAAGCTTTTCTGCAAAACTCCTCTTTTCTAGCTCTACTACTCTTAAGCCAGCATATTCTTGGTGTCTTTTCTTTTCGTCGGGTAAGTCTTGCAGAGTACAATTGTGTACTCAGGGTTTGTTAACCCCATTGCGTGTGTGCTAACTCGTGCCGATAATCATGGTCATGTTAGTGGGCTCGACATGATCTGGTTGTCCCCTATAGTTCTACTATGCTTTCGCAATTAAGTTTACTAAAAAGTAGCTTACTCATATTTTGTAAATTTATGTTACTATTCTTCCGCACTCGATTTATATTTTGTAACAAATGTGGTAATGTTGTAGTTACTCCTTGGTTGATCCTGGTATGAGTTGTCATATGTGGTTGAATCGGGGGTTCTTCGAGGACACCCGATGGACTACGGATTATCCGACTTTCGGTGTGCCACAATCTTTAGGACAATGACGGGTGCACGTGAGCCATATAATTTGGATGGTTTTGCCATAACCTGCTGCATCTCTAGCCTTCTCAACATTTGTAGTCGCTCTGCAGCTTCTTTCATTATTGGCCTCTCATCTCCTTTTGGGCTCAGGCAGTGCATGACAAGTTAACCTAGTTCTGAGTACTATCATTATTTCATCATGTATTATTTCACTGTCCAACATATCCAGGAGCTCGTTCTAGTGGAACATCTGTATGAAAGTATGAGATAGTGCTCTCTTTCCATTAGAAGTATCAATATATACAGCCTTCTTTCTTGTCATAAGCTCTAAAAGAACAACCCAGAAGCTGTATACATTATTACTTTTGTCACTTAGGATGCATTTGGCAGCGAGAAATGTTTCAGATTCTCAGTAGAATCACTATCAAACGCCACAAAGAAAGAAATGTTTCAAGGAAAATTAATTGGAATCGATTCCTATTTTTGTGCTAGTCCATAGATACACCAAAAACTTGGTTTCTCCTAGTTTCAAGAATACTGTGAGCTAGCCAAATGATTTGTTGAACTCTGGGGGTTCAGCAGGGGAGGTTCTCATCCCGGGCGGTGCTCCGGGTGAGGGAACGCGTAAAATGGCTAAGTCCTAAAGTGATGGGGGTGATGAGAACACAAAGGGATGTCTTGTATTACTGATCTCACCAACCGTCTTACATGAGAGCCGACGCTCCCTATTTATAGTCTTTGGTTTTAAGAAATGTGTTTTTATAATTATGCCCACGGCATATCCTGAGAATATTCCCTACCGTTTCCTCCGCTAGTAAGGGCACCGTGGTCATCCCTCCCGGAGCTCCGCCGGCGTCCCACGGCCTCTCGGACGGTCGCCCGAGGCGATGCTCTCCAAGACCTCCGCCTGCTTGAGTCGGAGGTCTCAAAATGCCGCTTGGCATGCTCCGGTGGCCGCAGGGACGAAAGCCCTTGAGTAGCTTCGCGGTTCTGTTCCTGGACCTCCGCCCAACACGCGGGTTCCGCCGGAGCCCTCCTCTTTTCGTGATCTTTCATTATGCCGTCTCCGTCCGTGAAGCCCCGCGCCCGTCGGTGACCTCGGGGCTCCGCCATGGAACCTCCACCGGCTCCGCGATTCCTGTCAAAACAGCCTGCAAAACATCTCCTAACCTGGGTCGACTTGTTAGTTTTTACTATTTTAGGAGCAAACCTCCGCCTACTGCAGGGATGGAGTCCCAACAGTTCCCCCCCTTGAGGGCTAAGGTACAAGGCAAACACGGGCCTTTGGCCTCAACTTGATCAGGTAGTAAATGAGGTTCTAGCGATTGCGGAGGTGTTGAGTACTACCCTTCCCCCCCAGGCGCATTTTGGGTTGTACCTTCGGTTTTAAATTCACTATGCGGAACCTTCGTTCCGGACGGAAAGGCATGACTTTTGAGGCGGGTGTGACCGTTAACTTCCCGTTGGTCACGTCCGTTGACCGTGAAGGCGAAGGGTCGCGGTGGTGGCTATATAAAGCCCCTCCCGCTCGAGGAGGCGGTACCCTACCATTGCCGCTTTCTTTTTTCTCACACCTTCGCTTTCTCATTTCGGTGGAGCTTTGGTTTTGCTTGCTAGTTTGTTTGTTAAGTAGACTTCGGGAGCCTTCGCCTAGCTTGCATGCAAAATTGGCTGCGCTTTTTGCGTGAAGGGCTATTTCGCGAGGTTCGAGCTTTACGGCCCATACCGAAGCTTCGCCGAAGACGTTCCTTCTAGTATATTGACTATTACGAAGATTGCATGTTAGAAGCTACGCGCGTGCTCGGACCTAGAGGAATCTCTTTCCGACATTGACGCATCTGTTAGTGATTTGATCAGTCAGTCGGAGCCTGAAATGGAGGATATCACATTTGAGTTTGGGAGATCGAAGATGGCACAGGACATGGTTGATAAGCTGATTCATGCTGGTTGGATAGAAGCTAGTTGCGCTGAAGTGCCCAAGGGCGAGACCGTGACGGAGTTTCATGAGGGCTGGGGTGTGGTCTTGAGGATTTCTTTACTATGGATTCAGGTTTCCGTCGACCTCCTTCGTGCAAGAGGTTCTTGAGGCCTTCAAGTGCCAGATACATCAATTGACGCCTCACGCATTCTTAGCGCTGACTAAATTTTGCTGGGCGTGTGAATCCTATGGGGCTCCTCCAGAGGTTCATGCGTTCAGTCGCTTTTATGAACTTCACAAGCAGCTGAAGGACCTCAAGGCCGCTGATGGTACAAAAAGAAATGTCAGTATGGTAGTTGCACCTTCGCTCCACGGAGGTTCCAAGGTGAAGAGAAGGCCGAGATTTCTTATGCCCTTAAGAACAAGTGGAACGCGGGCTGGATGGAGTACTGGTTTTACATGAAGTCTTACTCCGTAACTGTTACTGATGACGAGGGTACGGAGATTGTCCGTTATCCATTTGAGTCAAGGCTCACTCCCCTGGTAGCTAGGAGTACTATCTACTTGCCAGCGGAAGAGACTAAGGAATACAAAGACTGCTGCGAAGCTTTTCTTCTCGCGTGCCGTTATTCCAGTGGCCGTGATCTTGTTGAAGAGATTTGTGCGGCGGATTATGCTCCGCTGGCAGAGGTTCGTCCTCCTATTCGCTATGAGAATGTCAACCTACCTGTCTATGGGGATGCGTTGGTGCCTTTTCCTCGCCTGGGGAAAGAATTGGCCGCGGGTACTAGCGGCGAAGATTTTATTCTTTTGACTGAGAAGAAAGCTCAGGAGATCGTCGGGCCTATTTCGATGGAGTACTTGGCTCGGAGGTCCGTTGCAGGAAATATGCCCCGTCTTAATCGCGTTTTTAATGAGATGAAGATTAAGTATGGGGATTTTGAGGTGCCACCGACTGTGCTGGCGGCAATGGCTGAGGATGAGAGGAGTGCTGTGGAGGCCGCTGCGAAAAAGGTTGTCGAGGAGGCTGCTAAGCCTTTAGCTACCGGGAAGAGGGGTGCTACCTCGTCTGCTATGGCGGGGTGGTTTACTCTGTTAGAGGTTTGTGCGCACTTTGTAAATTTTGCTCGTGGGTGCCTCATTGTAGCTCTATGTTTTGGGGGGATGTTACGAATCTTTACGTGGTCTCCCCCCTCAACATATCCAGGTGTCCTAGGGCTTACAAATCTTTACTCGGTATCAAGTCTGCTTGAATTGGGTTGGCGGAGGTTTGCATCAGCTCCCATAGTGTCTTTGGCCGGGTGGTTTACTCTGTTAGAGGGGTTTTCCGGACTGCTTGAAGCAATGGGTTTGGGTTTGGTTTTATAGTGCCCCGAGGGCTTGTTTCATTTACTTGTGTTTATTGCTTGGTACTTTTGGTAGGTAGTAATGTGCAATATAAAAGGAAGGGTGGACTCCCCCTTCAAACTCATTCAAAGGGGTCTGCTATGGTTTTACAGTCACTTGCTTGGTTATCGGTGGGATTGAGACCGTGTGAGGATTCGTAAGGATGCTGGCACGATGCTTCTAGATTTAGGCCTAGTACTAAGGTTTTGGCCTGTGGCTAAGGATCGTGGTTGTTGCTGTTCAGGAGTTGGCAGTACGATCTCTAACAGCCGTGGAGCTATTAACTCTTGCCTATGGATGTGGCGTCTCTAGGCGCTGCCTTGTTTCCTATAATCGGAGCTTTTGGTGGAGCTATATGGCGCCAGTTCCACTGCTGTTGGAGCAAGCACATCTCCAGCGTTTGCTGTGTACACGGCCTGTTGGGGTTTGTTACTGCAGAGGCTTGGGCGGCCAATTGAGGGTTCTGCTAGATAAGGCAACTGTTCCAGAGCTTCTGTTGTTGCCTGTGCGGAGTGTAGCTGCTGCCTATGTTCCAATCGATGGCGTCGCGCAACCTCCGCCATCTGCTGTGCTAACGGGGTTTATCTTGCTACTAGAACACATATAGCTGCAGCTAGTACAATGTCAAGCACTTTTTGGTGCTATGATGCATTTGTAATCTTTTGCGGAGGTGTCCGCCGCTATGTTTTTGTATAAATGCAGGAGTACCCCTTGAAAAAAAGATTTTTTTGTACTTTCGCTTATTATAGAATATTCATGTTTTTCTTGCGAAGGTTTCTATTGTATATTAGTTATGCGATTTCTGTTTTCTTATGCTTTCCCAGCTACTACTGTGCCGTTAGAGGTCCTTCCCTGGTTTGAGCCTCCGTGCTCCCACCAGGGGTAGGTCCTCCGCTGTTTTTTGGTATGTTTGTCGAATAACATGGCTTCGTTGGTGGCCGCTTTTCGACTGTCTCGCTGGAATGTGATTGAAACATGGGGGGTTGCACGAGAGATATATAGAAAACCAAGCAGTTTTTTTTTTCATAAGTTTTTGGATGTATAAAGCACGACACGAAGGTCTTTACTTTGCAGCCTGCTGCCCATTGAAAACTTGGGTCTTTTTTCAGGGTTGACTTACAGTATGCATATCGCGAAGGTTTTTAAGCCTTGCGACCTGGTGCCCAGATGTGTTCCGGGCTTTTTCCAAGGTTTTTGATTACATGGAATAAAAACGCAAAGCCTTTGACCTTGCGACCTGGTGCCCGAGATATTCTGGGTCTTTTTCCGGGATTTTGAAAGTAGACTACGTTTACATGACCTCCTATAGCAATTTTCCCACAGGTTGTTTTGGCGAAAATGTGTGTACCTCACTGGCGGCTTCCTAGCCTGAGGGCTCCGTCTTGCCGCCGCCCGGCTTGTTGGGGACTTCTTGCCTTGGTTTTACGGCTAAGGGTGATTTTCGTGCCAACCATGGTGGGCGCCAATGTTGAACTCGGGGTTCAGTAGGGGAGGTTCTCTACCCGGCGGTGCTCCGGGAGAGGGGGCGAGTAGAATGGCTAAGTCCTAAAGTGTGAGGAGAATACAAAGAGTTGCCATGTATTGATGATCTCAACAATCGGCCTTACATGAGAGTCAAAGCTCTCTATTTATAGCCCTCAATTACAGTAAAGGTCGCTTTACAAATTTGCCCCGGCATATTCTCGGGATATCCGTTGGCCGCGGTTATCGGGGCAGGGGCAATGATGTCTTTTCTTCCCGCAAACCGCCTTTGCATGCGGGTCCGTCGCCGGCCCATTGGCGCTGCGGCCCATTGAGAAGCCAGACGTGCTAGGGTTTGCTTCTCTCCCGAGCCTCTCGCATGCTCTCGAGTCTCCGCGGGTGCCCGCTCCGTGGATCTCTTTGGGAACCTCCGGTCTTCATTTCCGCAGATCCGAGGCCTCCGCCAAGCCCGAAGACCCCGGAACCTCCGCATGCTCTCAGAATCTCCGCTCGGGTTCCCGCCCCCGCTGGAGCTCCTTTGAAAACCTCCGGTCTTCTTCTCCGAGAGGTCCGAGGCCTCCGCCAAGCCCGAAGGCCGTTCCGCAGTCGAGTTCAGCTAGCGGAGAGTATGGCCTCGCCTGGCGTTCCACTAGCGCGGTCGGTCGTGGGAGGTCTTGGGGACCTCCGCCGCCTACGGGGCCGGGTTCCAACACCGCTTGTGCCTGCACAGGTACATTAGAGAAATATCACCATGAATCACAGAGGCCTGGGGACCTCCGCCACCTGCCGGGACCAAGTCCCGAAGGTATCACGCCAGAGCTCCCAATAACCTCCGTCAATATAAACCTCCGTCAATATAAACACCGTCATGATAAAAGCAGACAGGTAGCACATCCAGCGCAAGCTCATCCCCAGAGACCTGCGCATGGAATATTTCCAATTTATAAAAGCATCAGTATATACAAAACAACCAACATTACAAAAGGTCAAAAGGCACTATACCAACTAGCCTAGTCTAAAAACCTAAAAAAGCTACACCTCTTCAGCGGAGGCCCGACCACCTCCGGAAGCCCTGGGAGCATCGGCCACAAGGCTATCCTTCATTTGCTGAGCATGCGATGCGTTTTCACCTTGCGCATCGATTGTAGCAGAAGGCTCCGCGGAATCCACGATGGAGGCAGCCCCTGGTCTGTGCCACGCGGAGACTCAGCCGCGGACGCCCCACAGCAGCAGGAGCAGGCGTAGACACTAAAACAGCAGCAGCGGGTTCTCCAACAGCCTTGGAAGCCCCCAAAGCAACCTGAAGGAAGATAACGAAAAATATTTAGTAAAAGAGAAAGAAAAAACAACAAAAACCAATCAAAATATAAAGTCAAAAGGCGCACCTCAAGCTGAATTTTCGCTAGGCCAGCAGCCTCCGCATAGCCCCGTCGCATCCAAAAGGTCCTCAGGAAGCTACCAACAAAACGGCTAAGGCCCCTTGAAAGCTCCCGCGGAGGCCGAAGGCTCATGAGTGTCACGCACTTTAACACTCTCGACATGCTCGCAGCCCTCGGACTTCAGGATTTGAGCCCCGGTCGTAATGGCAGCCCTAGCGCCAAAATCAGAGACACTCTTCAAAAATACTAGGCAGCTTCCCGAAGTTGATAGACATCCACTTAATGATGCCCTCAACAGTGCTACCCTCGGGAAGCGCCGTAGTCTTAGCACCGCAGGAGCCAACAGCGCCAACATAAGCGCCAACCGCGGAGGTCGCAGCAGCCTGAATCTCCTCAAGCCGCCTACCGCGCAACTCAGCTTCAGCCTTGACCCTTGTCAATTCCGTCTAAACATTGGCCAAATCAGCAATGGCCTTCGCAGCCTTGGCTGCCATGGCCTCTTCTGCCCTCTTAGCTTTCACAACTTCTTGAACGTGGCGCACGCGCTCAGCCTCCAGAAGCTCCGCTAGCTTTTTTGGCGCTCTTTTTCCAACTCAACAGACTTCTTCTTGAACCCCTCCAAGCTACTTGTATGTAAGGCTATCTCCTTATACATACGCTCGCGGAGGGCTTCATAAGATAAAAAAGGGACTAGACGAGCAAAAGAAAACCAGAAAGTTAGCATAAAACCAAACCAAGAATATACAAATAAACAGTAAAGCTACGAAGAGCACTAACCGCCAAATTTTGGGCCCAGACCTTGTCCACCACCCTAAGGAAACTTTCGTCTGCAATAAACAAGAAAAAATCACCTTTAATGAAAAGAAAACTCCACCGCAAGACAATAAATGGGAAAAGCAAATGCTCCGAAGGTACCTTCCGCAATCTCCTTAACAAAAGGAGCCGCAAAATCCTCAAGCTCCAGATCGACCCCACCACCTCCGCCAGAAGTTCTAGCCACACTTCGCGCGGGAAGAATAAGCCAAGAAAATAAAAATCAAAATCTTCACAATAAAACCTCCTGCGGCGATAGAAAACAAACAAAGTCGCCCACCTTTGCCCCTTACACTCCTTGTGCACAGCTCGCAAGGCCTCCATTTGTCTGGCGCTGATACTGCCCTAGCCACGAGGCACAGTGAAGTCATCCACTTCATCGGAGGTCACTGCAGGAGACAGACGGAGCCCCTGCTCGACCTCCGCGTCACCCTCCGTATCGCTTAGGACAACAACGTTTTCCTCTTTCGCGTTATCGCCAGAAGACGAAAAACCAGCCATAGCGTCCCCCATAACTGTCTCCTCGGGGTTTACTCCAGTTTCCGTCATCGGAACAGTAAAATTATCGACAGAGGCTCATGCGGCCCGAACCTCCGCCGGAATTTTGTAGCAGCCTCCGCCGCAAGTTTTCTTTTCTTGCAGCCTCCGCCTTCGCCCGTTCTAGCACGGGCAGCCTTGAACCGCAGCTGTGGCGATTTTGTCTCCATCACTTTAGGACTTAGCCATTTTACGCGTTCCCTCCCTCCTGGAGCACCGCCCAGGATGAGAACCTCCCCTGCTGAACCCCCAGAGTTCAACACTGGCACCCACCGTGGTTGGCACGAAAATCACCCTTAGCCAGAAAACCAAGGCAAGAAGTCCCCAACAAGCCGAAGCAGCGACAAGACGGAGCCTCCGCATCAAGCTAAAGCAGAGCCCTCAGCTAGGAAGCCTCTGTGAGGTACACACATTTCGCCAAAACAACCTGTGGGAAAATTGCTACAGGAGGTCATGTAAACATAGTCTACTTTCAAAATCCTCGAAAAAGACCCAGAATTATCTCGGGCACCAGGTCGCAGTGTCAAAGGCTTTGCGTTTTTTATTCCATGTAATCAAAAAACCCTAGAAAAAGTCCCGGAACACATCTGGGCACCAGGTCGCAAGGCGAAACCTTCGCGATATGCATACTGTAAGTCAACCCTGAAAAAGACCCAAGTTTTCAATGGGCAGCAGGCTGCAAAGTAAAGACCTTCGTGTCGTGGCTTTTTATACATCCAAAACTTATGAAAAACTGCTTGGTTTTCTATATATCTCGTATGCAACCCCGCATGTTTCAATCACATTCCAGCGAGACAGTGAAAAGGCCACCAACGGCCACGTTATTCGACAAACATACCAAAAACACGGAGGACCTACCTTGGCGGGAGCACGGAGGCTCAAAACCAGGGAAGGACCTCTAATGGCACAGTAGTAGCTGGGAAAGCATAAGAAAAACAGAAATCGTATAAACTAATATACAATAGAAACCTTCACAAAAAACATGAATATTCTATAATACAGCTAAGGTACAAAAAAACACCTCCGCAAAGATTACAAATGCATCATAGCACCAAAAAAGTGCTTGACATTGTACTAGCTGCAGCTATATGTGTTCTGGTAGCAAGATGAACCCTGTTAGCACAGCAGATGGCGGAGGTTCTTCGACGCCATCGATTGGAACATAGGTAGCAGCTACACTCCGCACATGCAACAACAGAAGCTCCGGAACAGTTGCCTTATCTAGCAGAACCCTCAATTGGCTGCCCAAGCCTCCGCAGTAACAAAACCCAACAGGGCGTGTACACAGCAGACGCTGGAGATGTGCTTGCTCCAACAGCAGTGGAACTGGCGCCATATAGCTCCACCAAAAGCTCCGCTTTATAGGAAACAAGGCAGCGCCTAGAGACGCCACATCCATAGGCAAGAGTTAATAGCTCGCGGTTGTTAGAGATCGTACTGCCAACTCCTAAACAGCAACAACCACGATCCTTAGCCACAGGCCAAAACCTTAGTACTAGGCCTAAATCTAGAAGCATCGTGCCAGCATCCTTACGAATCCTCACACGGTCTCAATCCCATCGATAACCAAGCAAGTGACTATAAAACCATAGCAGACCCTCTGAATGAGTTTGAAGGGGGGAGTCCACCCTTTCCTTTTATATTGCCCGTTACTACCTACCAAAAGTACCAAGCAATAAACGCAAGTAAATGAGCCAAGCCCTCGGGGGGGCACTATAAAACCAAACCCAAACCCATTGCTTCAAGTAGTCCGGAAAACCCTCTAACAAAGTAAAGTAAACCACCGCCAAAGACACCATGGGAGCTAATGTAAACCTCCGCCAACCCAATTCAAGAAGACTTGATACCGAGTAAAGATGCGTAAGCCCTAGGACACCTGGATATGTTGAGGGGAGACTGCATAAAGATTCGTAACATCCCCCCAAAACATAGAGCTACAATGAGGCATCCACGAGCAAAATCCACACCAGGTGCCCAACCACAGGGCAAAAAAGCCTAACCTTTCGCTACACCTCCGCAAAGTTTGAAGGAAACAAGTCACCTCAAGAGCGGAGATACCCGCGCCGGTTCGAGCGGCAGAGTAATCCCCGCCATAGCCAAGAATCAAGAAAGGAAAGTCGCAGACGTGGAAGAATGACCTGCATCAACCGGACAAAAAGTCGGATCAATTACGACACCATGCGCAACTTGGTTCATGCACGCGAGGCAACCTCCGCAATAGCCAAGAAGGATGCGAAGACAAGCGCGGACATCTTCAATGCTCGAACGACATGCTCAGGCATCCTCATTACAGTAGTAAGAAAATAAAATAGCAGAGACACACTTTGTACACAAACAAAGAGTTGTAAAGCAAACATCAATTTACATGAAAGCTTCAATTGTACATTTGCACATATCCACACAAGTGCGCACAAACCTCCAAAAAAAGGAAACAAAAATCGAGAACAAATAAAGCTAACAAGGTGGAGGTCCTTCCCAAGCTATATCATAAGCAAAGGCCATCCGCCACCACCTAAATCGCCTAACACGCCCTCATACATCTCGGACACCCTAGCACGGAACATTATCGCGCCAAAATTTCCAATAGTCTCCGTCTCACGTAAACACCATCACGATAAAAGCATAAGGGCAATTCATCCAAATAAGCAGGCTCACCTTGAGACCTGCGCATGGAACGGCATATATTTACAAGCAACATCGAGTATTTCGGCCCGAATACTAGCATTATATTTACAAAGTGGCACAGCAAAATCCTCCAACATTAAAAGAACCTAGAAAAAGCTCTAAACCTCTTCTCCTCTACCATCCGTGGGCCGTGGTCGGCAGAGCTTGCGACGCATCTTCATCGTGCCTTGCCGCCTCTTCAATAGAGCGGTCCTTGGGAAGCTCCGCTGCAGATTCTTTCAGGCCGCCTCCGGCTGGAAGTTTTTCTTAGTAGAAGGGCCAACGTCAAAGCTGGGAGCTTTATCAGAGGCCTATGAAAACATCAATGCAAAGCATGACTTAGCCAAAATAACTATCCAACAAATCTGAAAAACAAAAACACAAGAAAAAGACAACACACCTGAAGCAGTACCCTAGCACTTTCTGCAGCCTCCGCTCAGCCATAAGGAATCCAAAACTTCTTCATAAAGTTACCAACAAAATGTGGCAGACTTGAGCAAGCTTCAGCAAGAGTCGAGGGAGTATGGGTACTCTTCACCTTGACATCCTTAACGTGAGCACAACCCTCAACTTTTAGAATCCTTGCAATGTTAGAAGCAGCGTAACGAGCCCTGAAGTCCGAGACGCCGGAGAAAATGTTAGGCAGCTTCGCATAGCCGACATCCAGCCCAAGATTTTTAGGGCAGTCCCGCCCTTAGGGAAGGATGTCATCTTCGCCCCACAGGAAGTAACCGCCGTCTTTGTAAGCATGCACAGTGGAGACAACGGCAAGCTAGATCTCATCCAAGAGCTTAGCTTTAGAACTAAGATGGCCACGAGAGGAGATAAGATTGGTCTTCGTTTCCTCAAGCTCTTTTTGAACCTTCGCGAGATTCTCAGCAGCCTTCTCTAGATTAGAGTTTAAAAGCACTTTAGCATCCTCAAGCTCCCGGGCATGGCGAGTGCACTCCGCTTCAAGAGCCTTCGTCAGCTCAAGCCGCTTCTGCATCAAGAACCTTCGCTAGTTCCAATCGCTCTACCTCCTTCTTGTCAAATTTCTTAGTAAGCTCCTTGATAACAAGCATCACGATCCGAGAGCTCACGGCGCAGCAGGCAGCGGAGATTCCCACCACGCCGAGGCAACAGCAACTTGCTCATATGCCTTGTCAAGAGCGCTATAAACATCACCACCTGTAAACAAGCAAAAACAGTCAAACAAACAACAAAATCATGCAAACCATCAAAACAAGTGTCGAAATCAAGGTGTCAACTATTACCCAAATCCACTTTCAGCAGCATTCGAGCTCCCACCATCTCAACACGAGGAGCTTCGGTAGAGCCCTAGAGATTATCACCCAAAAGCACTGCCCCCTTAACCTATAAAAGCATGAAAACAGGTTTAGAACACAAACTAGAAAGCACAAGTATAATTTCTAAAAACGCTAAATACCTCCGGACAACGAAATGTCCGAAAGTAGTTTCATAAGAGCATCCCTTTGACCTTTCTCTTTTTCAGCCTGGCCCGACCGCCAAAGATCAAGATCTTTCGCCAGTCACATGCGGAGGCTCCAAGATCGTGGCATTCACGTCTTCAGAATCCCGGCCGCGGGAGGGCAGCACCTCTTCGCCTTCCTCCATCAAAACATCCCGGGCGCAGAGGGGTGGGCTGCTGCTCAACTTCTTCAACGCCCCTCCTCGCCACGGGTCCCATCGAGGAACACACGATCGCCGCCGCTAGAATCGAAAAACCCCGCCAAGGGGTCGGCCATCACAACCTCCTCTTCCGCGACCTTTACCCGGCCTCCACCGATGAAGACCCCGCCTTTGCTTCAACAAAGGAAACCCCTCATCGTCAAAATTCCGGTGGAAACCTTACCAGCAAGCAAAGCCGAGGAATCGGCGCCCCGCTGCGGTGGGTTTTGCGTAAACTTTGTGACCAAGTCCTTTCTTCTTCGGCTCTCCTCTTTGGCCGCCCGGTTATGCGGCAACGCGCGAAGAGGCTGACCCACCGACCTTCAATTTCTTGCTACCCCCGCATCTAGACGAGGTAGCACCCCTCTTCCCGTAGGCGAAGGCTTTAGCAGCCTCCTCGCACCTTTTTCGCAGCCGCCTCTGCAAAGACTCCTCTCATCCTCGCCCATCGCCGCCAAAGACAATTCGGCGGCACCTCATGATCCCCATACTTAATCTTCATCTCATTAAAAACACAATTAAGACGGGGGCATATTTCCTGCAACGGACCTCGAGCCAAGTACTCCTTCTTCGAAATAGGCCCGATGATCTCCCCGAGCTTTCTCGCGTCAAAAGAATAAAATCTTTTGCCGCTAGTACCCGCCGGGCCAATTCTTTCCCCAGCGAGGAAAAGGCACCAACGCATCCCCATAGAGGTAGGTTGACATTCTCATAGCGAATAGGAGGACGAACCCTCCGCCGCCGGAGCATAATCCGCCGCACAAATCTCTTCAACAAGATCACGGCCACTGGAATAACGGCACGCGAGAAGAAAAGCTTCGCAGCAGTCTTTGTATTCCTTAGTCTCTTTCGCTGGCAAGTAGATAGTACTCCTAGCTACCAGGGGAGTGAGCCTTGACTCAAAAGGATAACGGACAATCTCCGTACCCTCTTCATTAGTAACAGCGATTCAGAGTTAGACTTCATGTAAAAACCGATTACTCCATCCAACCCGCGTTCCACTTGTTGTTTCTCGGGCATAAGAAATCTCAACCTTCTCTTCACCTTGGAACCTCCGCGGGAGTGAAGGTGCAACTACCATACTGCACAATTCTTTTTGTACCATCGTAGCCTTGAGGTCCTTCACCGCTTGTGAAGTTCATAAAAGCGACCGAACGCATGAACCTCCGGGAGGAGCCCCATAGGATTCACACGCCCAAGAAAAAACTTAGTCGGCCGCTAAGAACGGCGTGGAGGCGTCAATTGATGTATCCGGCACTTGAAGGCCTCAAGAACCTCTTGCACGAAGGAGGTCGACAGAGAACTGAATCCACAAAAAGAAATCCTTGAAGACACACCCCGGCCTTCGTGAAACTCCGCACGGTCTCGCCCTTGGGGCCAAATAACCGGCTTCTATCCAACCATCACGAATCGCCTTATCAACCATGTCCCGTGTCATCTTGATCTCCCAAACTCAAATGTGATATCCTCCATTTCAGGCTTTGACTGACTGATCAAATCACAAATGGATGCGTCAACGTCGGAAAGAGATTCCTCTAGGTCCAGAGCACGCAGCAGCTTCTAACATGCAATCTTCGTAATAGTCAATATTTGGAAGAAACGTACCAAATGTAAGCTCAGTATGGGCCGTAGAGCTCGAACCCTCGGGAAATAGCCCTTCATGCAAAAAAAGCGTAGGCCAATTCTACATGCACGCCAAAGTAAGGGCTCGAGTCTACTTAACAAACAAACTAGCAAGCAAAAACCTAAGCTCCGCCGAAATGAGAAAGCGAAGGTGTGAAAAAAAAAAGAAAGTTTAAGAAAACGGTAGGGTAGGGTACCTCCGTGGGCAAGGGGGCTTTATATAGCCACCACCGCGACCCTTCACCTTCGCGGTCAACGGACGCAACCAACGGAAGTTAACGGTCACATCCGTCTCAAAAAGTCGCGCCTTTCCATCCGAAAGGTTTCGCAGCAGTTGAATTTAAAACCGAAGGTACAACCCAAAACACACGAGGGGGAAGGGTAGTACTAACGCCTCCGCAATCGCTAGAACCTCCACTCTTGCTCGATCAAGTTGAGGCCAAAGGCCCGTGTTTGCCTTGTACCTTAGCCCTCAAGGGGGGAACCGCTGGGGACTCCGTCCCCGCAAGAGGCGGAGGTTTGCCTCGAAATAGTAAAAACTAACAAGTCGACCAGGTTAGAAGATGTTTTTTGTAGGCTATTTTGACAGACTCGCGGAGTCGGGCGGAGGTTCCATGGCGGAGCCCCGAGGTCATCGACGAAGGCGTGGCTTCGGGACGGAGACGGCGCATTTAAAGATCACGAAAGAGGAGGGCTCTGGCGGAACCCACGTGGTGGGCGGAGGTCCAGAACGTAACCGCTGAAGCTACTCAAGGGCTTTCATCCCCGCGCCGCCGGAGCATGCCAAGCGGAATTTCGAGACCTCCGGCACAAGCGGGTGGAGGTCTTGGAGAGCATCGCCTCGGGCGACCGTCCGAGAGGCAGCGGGACGCCGTCGAGCTCCGGAGGGGATGACCACGTGTCCCTTACTAGCGGAGGAAACGGTAGGGAATATTCTCGAGGATATGCCGTGGGCATAATTGTAAAAACACATTTCTTGAAACCAAAGACTATAAATAGGGGAGCGCGGCTCTCATGTAAGACGGTTGGTGAGATCGCAGAATACAAGACATCCCTTTGTGTTCTCATCACCTCCATCACTTTAGGACTTAGCCATTTTACGCTGTTCCCTCTCCGTGAGCACCACGGGATGAGAACCTCCCCGTTGAACCCCCGTGAGTTCAACATTGGTGCCCACGGTGCTTATGAATAGTAAATACCCGTTAGTGAACAATACATACCCGTGAATATGAACAAGAAATACCCTTTAGCAAACAGTACATACCCGTAGCATAAACAATAAATACCCGTTAGCAAAGCGGTAAATACCCATTAACGAACAAGAATCGGGTCGGGTCTCATAACAAGAACATCCATAAACCAATATAAACAAGAAACCCATTAATGAACAGTAAACCCCGACATGAACATTATTCCCCGTTAGTGAACAGTAAATATCCGATGCATGAAAAAAATCTGAAAAAAATCCTAAATAAACTACGCACACCCCAAACTCTTTAAAAAGCTCTTACATTCCATTTTCATTAATCCAACTTCAATAATTAATTCTCAAGTTATAATCCCAATAAAAAAACCATATTAACTCCAAATTGTGTGTTAGTCTCCGAATTTTTGCCCCATCCTCTAAGCTCTTACATTCCGGTTTCATTAACCCAATTTCAATAATTAATTTCCAAGTTGTAATCCCCATAATAAATCCTTATTAACTCCAAATTGCATGTTTCCATAATGTATACGGATACACCGACGCTACCAAGGCGTATAAAATGAACCTCCCACACGCCCCTGCCATGATCCAAGAAATGTGACTATTATGGTGATTCCTATATGTAAACAACAGACTATCCCATCAATATTTACACATATACATGGCTCAGCTGCCGCTTTACGTCTCTACAACCATATTATTATTACTAAATGCTCATATACCAAACTTCTATGCTTCTATGTGACCGCATCCAAACACTTTATACATTGCAAAGACTCACATCTACCCGAAGCTGGGATCTAAGTTAGTTGGTGTTGGTAGAGTAGGCCTCCCAACCCATTGTTTGTCTTTGACATCTATCTATACCTGTGTGCGGACTATCAGGTTTTTGAGGAGTGTCCAAGGCCTCGCGTGACTGCTCACTATACGTCTACTTCCCAGTAGTGCTCGAGTACACACTGTGTGCAGGCAGTGGCGGCGCCAGGGGTATGCCCCTGTATGGCAAGGCATACCCAAGACCAAGATTTGAGAGATTAAACTAATAAGTATACAAAGTTTATACATATCTTGATACAGGTTAGATTGAACATGTTTCTGGCAGCAGCCCACGAAGGAAGCAGCCAAAATACATCCTTGGTAGCTCCTCCCATCGCACCCCTGCTCGCGGCCTCGCGCTAGGCTGCTCCGTGCAACCGCGCAGACGCGCACGCACCTCCCGTCCTCCCCCAGTCCCCCATCCCACTCTGGCGACCAGCGCCTGTGGGCAGCACCTCACCACCTCCTCCACCCCGGCCAGCTTACCCCTGCCCCTTTCCCCTTCCCTTCCCCTTGCCGCTCGCCGGCTCGACCCCCTGCTCCTGCGGCCCCAACGCGAAGGAGCCGGCCTGGCCATCGGCGGCGGCGCCCTTTCTGCAGGCTGCAGCTGCGCAGCCCTCCAAGCACCGGCGACCGGCCCTTACCCAGTTCCCCGGCAGCAAGGTGAGGAAGCAGATACAGAACAGCCAGTCCCTAGATCCACTTCTCGGTGAACTATTGAAAAATTAGTTTTCTAATTCTTTTGAATGTATTCTTAATTCTTGTAATGAAGATGAAGAAGAAGGGTGTTAGCATATTTGCATTGTGGGAGAAAGCTGAAACAGACAAAAGAAAAAAAAGCTGTGAACACCCTTCTTAATTATTTATGTTTTGAACTTTCACTTTAGTTATTACTAGCAAATATGCCCGTGAGTTGCAAAGGGGACGGATAACGCACTATTACATATTTATTTATATTTTATCATAATACGGTGTTTATTATTTATTTCGATCGAAAAGTGAGTTATATGAAAAAGACAAAAACAAATCATGAAACACAGGAGCATGGGATGGCCGGCGCAGCAGGGGTAGCGAGACATACCCGTATGACCAAAAAAGAAAAGAAAAATGGAGATGTTAAAAAAAAAAAAGAAAAGAAGACTAAACAAGAACGGAGAACATGGTTTATTCGGGCTTTTAGCCTGCCGAATTCCCTCATGGGCTTCAACTTCGCTGTCTGGGGCTGGGCTGTGCAATTTTTTGGTCCACGCCGCCCCACGTGCCCACTTATCTAACGGTCGATCTAAACCATTGATGCCAATCCGATGGGCGAGGAGGATCTCTTGGTCCGGACACCGTAAATTTCCTTGCTTTTTATTAATAGATATAGATATAGATATTCTTTCCGGGTCCCTTTTATTTTGTTGATAGGCTTCACTGATTTTTTTAATTTTTTTTTTTTTTTTCTTCATTGGTCATCTGCGCATAATACTGCCTCTCTCTTTCGTTTTTTTTATGCTCTTTTTTTTATTTGATATTCTTCTGGGTCCCTTTTCTTTTGCTGATAGGCTTCACGTCGTTTTTAATTTTTTCTTGTTTTTCTTCATTGGTCATCCGTGCACAACGTTCTCTCTCTGCTTTTCTTTTCTTTTCCTTGGCAGTCAACACTGGACTCTCTTTGCAAAAAGAATTATCTGCATGAGAGTTAAGGGCAATGTTTGAATCTATTGTTGATTAAAAATAACTTTGTTAAAAGTAATACTACTTGTATACTAACCTGGATTCATATTTTGTTCTTGTTCATCCGCAGCCTTATCTCCTGCTTGCTCGGGACTTCCTGTGAAACTTGGAGCTTTAAAAATAATGTTTGTTAAAGTAGCTTTATAGTTGATTGAAGCTTTTGATAAAAAAGTACTTTTTGATTACTAACCTGGATTCATATTTTGTTCGTGTTCATCCGCAGCCTTATCTCCTGCTTGATCCGGACTTTGGAGTTTTAAAAGTAGCACGACTGCTTGATCGTGGAATTCCTGTGAACTTTGGAGCTTTTAAAAGTTGCACGGCTGTTGTTTACATGATCATACTTGGATGTCCGATTTGTCTCTGTTTAGGACTCCGATTTGTCTCTGTTTAAAACTCTCGTTTCCATGTATGATGTTGCACGGCTGCTTGATCGGGGCATTCATGATTGGTGTCCGATTTCAGTTAATTATAAGCTGATTTTTCTAAAGTTGGGTTTGTATTTGGATTGATCTGTGGATTTTGATTCCTTGACGGGAGAGCAGAAACGACTTGGAGTCCTAATAGATTGGACTGCGTTCCGTAATTTGGACGGTGACGGAGAGCAGAAACGACTTGGAGTCCTAATAGATTGGACTGCGTTCCGTAATTTGGACGGTAAAAGGCAGAGGGGCTGGACCAAGGACGATGGAAGACTACGGGACTTCTAGGCTGGGCTGGACCAAGGCCAAGGACGACGGAAGACTACAAGGCTGGACGACGGAAAGCCGGAAATTTTTTCTCTTTATTAGTAGGTATAGATTATTATGGATTTGTTATGACATACTCCCTCCATTCTAAATTGTAAGTTATTCCATGAATTTTAGAGAGTCAATGCATTTTAAGTTTGACCAAAATTATAAAGAGAATTATAAAAACTATGACATCAAATAGGTATACTATGAAAGTATAATTAACAAAAAATCTAATGATATTTAGTTGACATTCTAAATGTTATTATCTTATCATATAAATTTGGTTAAACTTAAAATGCTTTGACTCTCAAGATTTTTAGAATGACTTACAATTTGGGATGGAGGGAGTATTTGATTTGAAATTTTGTACATTGGCATATCCAGCCGCATGTGTGCAGGAACAACTACACGACTTCACCTCTGCACCACATCGAGCTTTAACAACTACTTCGAATAGCAAGATATATCAACTAGTAAGAACGGCGTTGCCGGTGCCCTTGGTAGTGATCTTCTTCAGGGTATATCACTGCAACTCTTTTAGTTGCTTTGTTTTCACTTTTGATCAGTACGTAGAACGATTGAACTTTACAAGTGTGCACATACGGGGGCTTGCGGTGGACGGGAGCGGACGTGAAGTCTTCGGTGCTCCGGTGAAATCAATAAAATTTTCGGGTCCGGGGTGCTAGCTTGACACGGAGCTGACGACGGGACATATCTCTCCCTGTCTGTCTATCTATGTCGGGCTGTGTTTAGTTCACTTAAAATTCGACACTGTAGCTAAAATTTAACATCGTAGTATTTTTTGTTTGTTTGTGATAATTATTGTCCTGCCATGAGCTAACTAGGCTTAAAAGATTTGTCTCGCAAAGTATGTCCAAACTATGTAATTAATTATTTCGTTTAACTACATTTGGTGCTCCATACATGAGACAAAAGATTTGACGTGACGAGAAATCACAATCCAAACTTTGGATCTAAACATACTCCCTCCATCCACAAATGAGGCAACGTTTGGAGCAACCGGCCTCTATCTATCTTCTATCTGTACTCCCTCCATTCAAAAAAAACATACAATTCTAGCACAGTGTCATGGTTTAGTATCTCAAGTTTGATTAATTATAGATAAAAATTATCAATATTTATATTATCAAATAAATATCATTAGATTCATTACTTAGATGTATTTTTTTTTTTAATAAATTAATTTGAAGTCTATGAATAGTATTTAATAGAAATTTGGTCAAACATACACTACTTTTGTGGGCACGGAACCCATAGTTGCACGTTTTTCGAACGGAGGGAGTACTATAATTGATTCTTCAACGCGCCGTATGTTCCAACCCGCGTAAGGATGGCAACGGGTCGGGGTTCGGATCGGGTGGAGTCTCCTCGTGCACCCAAAACCGAAACCAAGTCAAAACCCGAACCCGAACTCGAAACCGATTCGGGTGGAAATCCAAAGACCAAAACCAAACCCACGGATACCCGAAACCCGAACGGATACCGAAACCCGAATGGATACCCGAAACCCGCAGATATCTATATACATATTCACATGTATAAACAAGAAGCAACAAATAAATAAATATTTTCATAAGTCAAATTTGAATAAATTTAATAATCTAATTAAACAAGTTATTATTAACATATTATAAACACATGAGTTTTTATTCCAAATGATTTATTTAGGATATCCATCCATTGGATATCCACGGGTGAAAAACTAAACCCAAAACCAAACCCGAACCCGAACCCGAACCCGAAAAACCGTGGGCGAAAAACCAACACCAAACCCAAAACCCGAAAAATCGAAACCAAACGGATACCCGCCCCGAACCCGATCCATTTGTCATCTTTACACAGCGTTGAAGCCTCCCACCGCCTCCAGCTCCTCCCAGCCTCAAGCACCAATCGACCCGTGGTTCGATTCTTGGTTTTTCTTTTTTCACCAAAAAAAAACATCATCCTCTCCCTCCCGCATGTTATTTTTTCGAAAAAAATGAAACATCCTCTCCCCTCCCCTCCCATGTTCCCACCCGCGTAAGGATGGCAATGGGTCGGGTTCGATCGGGTGGAGTCTCCATGCACCCAAAACCAAAACCGAAGTCAAAACCCGAACCCGAAACCGATTCGGGTGGAAATCCAAAGACCAAAACCAAAACCCGCGGATACCCGAAACCCGAACGGATACCCGAAACCCGAATGGATACCCAAAACCCGTAGATATCTATATACATATTCACATGTATAAACAAGAGGCAACAAATAAATAAATATTTTCATAAGTCAAATTTGAATAAATTTAATAATCTAATTAAACAAGTTATTATTAACATATTATAAAACATTAGTTTTAATTCCAAATGATTTATTTCGGATATCCATTGGATATCCACATTGGATAACGGGTGAAAACCTAAACCCAAAACCAAACCCGAACCCGAACCCGAACATGAAAACCGTGGGCTTAAAAAACCAACACCAAACCCAAAACCCGAAAAACCAAAACCCGCGGATACCCGCCCCAAAAACCCGATCCGCTGCCATCTTTACACCCAGCATTGAAGCCTCCCACCGCCTCCGGCTCCCCGCTCCGCACCAATCGACCGGGGTTCGATTCTTGGTTCTCTTTTTTTCACCGAAAAAAACATCATCCTCTCCCTCCCGCATGTTATTTTTTTTCGAAAAATGAAACATCCTCTCCCCTCCCTCCCCTCCCTCCCCTCCCCTTTAGTCGCTCGTCCTTTTCCCTCTCCGCTCGAGCGAGACTTCCCACCTTTGTTTCAAAAAAAAAAAAAGACTTCCCACGCCGCCACTTGGTCCCTGCCGACGAGCTTCTTACCTCGTGGCTCGCGGCGATGGACGGATTGGTGGATCCGGTTCCTCTACCTCCCCCCCCCTTCTTCTTTCTTATCCATGGGAAAAAATTTCTAGGGTTTGATTGTCAGGCGAGGGCTGCTTGGCCGGCGCCTGCGAGGGTGACGCCGCCAGCGGTCTGGAGGATGCCGGATGGCGGGCGCCTAGCCGCTGCTTGGGCGAGGCGGGGCCGGGCGCGGCGCGACTGGCGTGGCGGCGGCGTGGAAGAGGTAGAGGCGAGGGACGGGATGGTGTAGGAGCAGGGGGAGTGCTAGTTGCCACCCCGGTCGGACGCATGCGTGCGCCAACCGTGACGCCGCGCCCATCTTCCGTTCGTAGGCTTTTTCATTCTTGGCCCAGTTTGTTACTGTTTATTTGTGACTGTTTTCTTTCTTTCTTTCTTTCTTTCTTGTTCCCGGGCCTATTTTCCTTGGGCTATTTCTTCTTCCTATAGTGTTCTGGGCTTTTTTTTTGTTTTTGCTGTGCTGTTTAGTCTTCAGGCTTTTTTTTTTTCTTCCTATGGCTTCAGGTTTGATGTACTATAGCGTTCTAAACTTTGCCTATCTAATTAAATAATAAAATAAAAAAAATATTTCATACAACATGAGTACTTTAGTGGATTCACACATAACATAAAACTAGTAGCAGGGCGCGCGCATTCGTGCACCCGTGCAAGCATAAATCTTGGTAGCATGCTACTAATATCACATCATGTATTATATATATAGTAGTTAACACTGGGAATATGATAGATTACAGACATTATAGAATTTTTTTTTGTAGGCCATGTTGTGCATAGATATTCAGGCGACAGACATTGGTGATGGTGGTTCCTGGCGAGGAGCTTCTCCATGCCCCTGTCCCCCTGCTGCCAGTGAAGATGCTATTGTTGGGCAATACAAGCACATGAAGCACTCCTAACCTCTGTAGAATAGAAATCAGGTTGGTACAGGGAAAAAGCGGAACTTGCTACCTCTTCAAAATCTAAGTACTGATATGCTCTATGAATTCCAGAATGGAATAGAAAACTACACCAAAAATGCGAATAGAGAGCGGAAATTGTTTAGTGGCATACCTGAATATTAAATATCCACTTAGTTGCCATTCTCTACAGCACCAACTTGTCATGAAGAGGATGAATGTTTACAACTTCTTGTCCCTGTAGCTAAGATTGTGGCCAAGCAGAGCAGATTAGCATAGGGAATCATTAAGATTTAGTATGAACCTGAAATAGAACAGACGTCAAGAAACAATTCAAGACGTCGAACCAAATTTTCAATTTCGCTGTGAAGATGGAACCTGAAATATCAAAGACGTCAATTGTTGTCCAGCACACGTACATATCTAGATAGCAAAAACTGCAGAGGAATAAGAGGAAGGAAAAGGAGGGAGAGGTTCTTCTTGTCGGCCTTTGGCCAAGAAACAATCATCCTGCATCCTAAAGATGAGCAAAAGAAGGGTGAGGAAACTGGCTAAGGCTGGAAGCAAAAAAAAAAAAAAAAGGACTAATCAGAGGGAGATGACAGTACCGGGACGTTGTCCCGCCGGAGGTTTCGCAGGCATCGTCGCCTGGGTTGCACCGCTAGGGTTTGACGCGCACGAGGCTACCAAGAAACATTCACTAAGAACATCAATTTATTTATAATAGAACATCGAAGCATGCATGATAGAACATGAGAATAATAACTAAGAACAGAGGCATAGACTGGAAACATTCACCAAAAATATTCACTAAGAACATTAATTTATTTATAGTAGAACATCAAATCACACACGATAGAATATGGGAACCATTATCGAGAACATAGAGGCATAAATTGGGAACATTCACCGAGAACATCAATTTAATTATAATAGAACATTGAAACACACATGATAGAACATGACAATTATATTTATCCCAAGCAATTTATATATGACCTAAGGAATTTATCTCTTTGTACATGGATACAGAGAAATCTATCTCGAGCCAAGCATTATTGAATCCATTAAATGGTGTTGGACCACTAGTGGCCCTCGACCGCTAAATCTAACTATAAAATATAGTTCGAGGCTCCACCAATTTTTTGAAGCCAATTCTAATTTGGAACCAAAACAGAAAACATGTATGGATCTTGATCGTTTTTCAAGGCATCAAATTAAGAGAGGAGATAGGTTATGGACTTCATATTGCGGCTGTGATATCCGGACTGGCACTCTACCGCTGTTTATAGGTTAGACCAAGACTAGTAGATCCAATAAAGCCGCTGTGAGACAAAATCAACAAAAAAATAGCCGCAACAAAGAGCTTCACAACACTTACATAAATGTTTCATAGCATCCTAAGCAGATCATTCCTAATGTGTGAAAGAACATTTAGTAAGAGAACACGAAAAATATATAGTAACAGTAACATCAACTTGGTACTAGTAGAACACCAACTTGGTACTAACAGAACATCAACTACTTACTAGCAGTACAACTGCTTGTTACCAACATATAATTGAATTTGTTCTAAGCAATCACTTTCCTAAATTTTGCATACATTCTCAGCTAAGATCTGAAAGCCACAATGTGATATATCTCCACAACCCAGTCGCATAGTATAATGTGATATATCATAGTCACTACAACGTTTGTGAAGGGAGAAACTCACACACCGTAACTTGAATGTCTTTGTACGTCACTCACGAAATCCTTGAGTGCGCCTACATTGGCCAACCTCCCCGATCCCAATCACCTCCTCTAAGCTATCATGTAGAGGACAAGTTTCGCCTCGGAGCTGCAGGAAACAAAAACACATGCAGTCAACATTCAGAATAAGTGAAAACACATGCAACCAAAATAAGAGAACAACACCTATTTGCTAAAAAGAACATCACCTATTTGCTAAGAGAACATCGGGGCACATGAAAATATATAATGTCTTAACAAGAATATCTCAATATAAAATCAGTTTTTAAACTATAGGTACGTGACATAGAGAAATTCAATTCAAAATGTTGGTAAACACTTGGAAATAAGTACAAGCACGATATGACAAATTGAAAACGGTAATTCATTTTTATCATAAAAATGAAAAGAATTGTGCCAAGATTATTAAATAAATACAAATGACGAAAGACAAGATGGTTCATATTTGTCGGGATCATGTACCTTTGTAGAATCAAAAGAAGTTTTTTTTTTCAGATCCAATAGAACCTCTCGGTTGCCTCCGAATAACAATGAATAATAGAAAGAACATCGGTTCAAAGGTAGTTGAACAACAAATGGAAAACTGTAGGAACATTGTATACTAAAAATAAGAACATTGGATTTTTACCAATGGAACATCACATTTGTCAAAGGCAATTGAAAATTAAGTCAACAAGCACAAGAACATCAATGAATAGTACATAGAACATCAGTGAGCGCTACAAAGAACAACACTTATCTAATAGTTGAACATCACATGTAAATTGTCAAAACAAAGTGATGAGAACTCACAGATTTATCGTCTTTGCTTCGAAAAGCATCATCATTGTCATGAGAATGTGCACCATGCATATCATCATCATCATCATAATTTGAAACATTATCATCATTGCTCGAGAATGACAAGGAAGGGGGAAAATACAATAGTTAGGAGGACAAAATCATATAAGTGACAAGAACGTGCTAAAATTATTAAATGAAAACTATAAGGATGAAGAGAAGATGGTTCAGATTTGTCAAGATCATGTACCCTTCTAGAATCAAGACGGACCGCAAAGCACTCACACCGAATCAAGGAACTAGAAACATAATACTCAACTTCTGTAGAGAAGAAGTGAGTTCCCGAATCTAAAATACCCAAGCCAACTGGAGACTATATTACCTAGATATGTTCCTTGGATTAGTGGCAAGCCAACGCAAAAGACGGACCTCAAATCGGAGCTCAAACGAATAAACCGCGGATGAAAATGCAAACTGGAGAATTATAGACCGCAATTCCAAGGTGCTGAATTGGATTTTCGATCAACAGGAGAGAAGCCAGACTAGGCGTAGGTCTGCTCGTGCACTGTGCTGTGCTCACAAAATCCAACCGAGAGAGGGAAGAACCAGTGAGATAATCTCATAACCGTGCTAAGCAAATGAAGTAATTTAATACTCCAATAAATAGCCAATGAATGCTTTGGAAGTTCATGAATGCAAGAAACAAACTTTTGATCAATCAAAACCTATAGCTCAAAGCAAGAACAAAGTCATGACTTGCCACTCAAATCTAACC
Source organism: Hyparrhenia diplandra (assembly GCA_015847255.1). NCBI lineage: Eukaryota > Viridiplantae > Streptophyta > Magnoliopsida > Poales > Poaceae > Hyparrhenia > Hyparrhenia diplandra. The sequence continues at coordinate 34,000 of JADLZK010009884.1, forward strand.
GCAAGCTGCTATGCTGAGCGAAAACAAGACATGAGAGCAAGCTCGGGTCTGCACGAGCTCTCCTCCTGAGTTAACACAGCAAGCACCGATCAGAGAAGCTACTGCCACTCACAATGAACAGATGAAAGGAGCAAGCAGAAATAAAATGCTATAGACATGTCGACCTCCAAGGTGCTGTAGGAAACATGTTGAGACAACCCAGGAGCTAGCTACAATGCTTGTGATTAAATTAAGGCTGAAATAAAGTTTCTCACTTGAATAAACAATCACGGGTACTATAGCATGAAAATATCACGATGAACTGCTACTCTGAAGTTTTTAATCAAACCAGACTGCCTAAGCAAGCAAATGAGAGGAGCAACCGGCCGTAGATACACTGCTTACCTACTTACCGATTGCTGAAATGCAGCTGGTGTCTGTCATGCTGCTTCCCAAGTGGACAAAGTTGTTGCTGCTGCATTTGTAAAAAATAGAAACTTTGGAATAACAGACGAGACTAGTAGATCCAATAAAGCCAACTATGAGACAAAATTCAACAAAAAAAAATAGCCGCAACAAAAGAGCTTCATAGCACTTGTATGAATGTTTCATAGCATCCTAAACAGATCATTCCTACTGTGTGAAAGAACATTTAGTAAGAGAACATGAAAATATATAGTAATAGAACATCAACTTGGTACTAGCAGAACACCAACTTGGTACTAACAGAACATCAACTTGGTCCTAACAGAACATCAACTATTGGCTCATTGAATCAGTTTAATATGACTAAAATCATGACAATAGACTTCCAAGTTCCAAAAGAATAAAGTGCATGAAAATATAAACACAAGCTCACCAAATATTCCTTTCAAGTGAGCCTCATTAACATTCCTTGATAAATGATCAATGCACAGAGCAGCTGACTCAGCAGGAGGTGACGCTTTCCTGACACCAATAACCATATATGTCTTCAATAATTTAGGGTAGAAGAGTTACATGTAGGGATAGATATAGAAACAGGGAACACAGAACCATTCAAAGTTCCTTGAGAAACAGATGAAATCTCTAGACATAACAGTAAAGTCCAACAACAGGTGCAGTCCCGAGAAAAAAATATACGGCAAAAGAAGTCGATAAAGTTATTAACAGCAAGCAGCAACATCACAACTACAATTAAAATAGGAGCCTCTAGTGCTCCTTGCTTTGAAAGTGTAGTGCTACTTCTTTGTACAAACTTGTTTTTTCTTACTGTCAATTTATATTCACTAGAGGCTAGAAGCTCCTATTTTTCAGCAAAAAAGCAGAAAATGCTGCGACAAAAACAGCAGTCACACCAGATCCTTCCAGACCTCTGCATGCAGTCACATGTGCAATTCACAAATCGATAACAAACAATAAATCAAAACTAACTACGGCTCTACAACCAAATTCCTTTGCCCCTATCCGCAACATGCTACTCCTGAAGTCTCCACTCTCCTCCCGAGCATGGTTTGGAGCACGCCAGATCCAATCGGCGATTGGCACAAAATCGAAGCAGCAAGGTGACACCAATTGCCAATCAGGAGGGAATGGGAGGAAAGATGGGGCTAGTGCTTCGATTCAGAAGATGGCGCAAAATCGGTGCTAGAACGCCGGCGCATGGCGCATGCGGGCAAACAGCACAGCACTGCAGGCGTGCGGGTGCCGTCGAGGAAAGGGAAGGCGACAAGGAGACTCACACAGAGCAGCTACGGTGGCCGACGAGGCGAGCACCAGGCAACTGCAACGGTGGCGTACGAGATTGAAGAGGCTGCACGCGGCTCCTGCCCTCCCGATGTCGCCACCACCGCCGCCGCCTCTCCATGGGAGAAAGAAAACGCCGTCGCTGCGTTCGTCGTCGTCTTGGGCCGTCGGTTAGCAATGTGTTGGGCCGGCCCAATTGGAGGGTGGTCGGCGGACGCATCCGCGCCGACTGGTCGGCGGGGATGATTTCGGAGCAGCGGCCCGAGAACGTGGACGCCGAGCGGCGGCGGCGGAAGCTCACTAGCCCCGGCTTCAGCTTCTGCGCGGCGGGGCTGCTCTTCCCCTACCACCTCGGCGCCGCGCAGTGCCTCATGGACCTCGAATACATCACCGTAAGCTTACCCCATGGTCCCATCTGCCTATACGATGTTGTAATGATGCATTGCAGCTTTTGATAAGATTGAACAGATGAATTGTGCTATTGTGCGGATGTTTGGTGGATGCGGATGCCTTTCCAAACAATATTAACAAAATTGCAGCTAACAACTTAGCATAGTATATGCATGGTTGATTGGTTGTGCAGCCCTCTTATAATGTTTTTGTTTTCCGGAACTTATATTAGAGAAAACTCCGTTAGCTGTCTCATCAGCTGGTGCCATAATCTGTGCAGTGATCGCATCTGGGAACACAATGCAAGATGCTCTGCAGGTGACCAAAGTTCTAGCTGACAACTGACGGAGTAAAGGCACAGCGTTTCACCTTGGGGTATGTGTTCCGTTTTTTACTTGGAATATCTCTAGGTTATGTTGCAGACGACATTTGGTATCCAGTTACTAAGCAGTCCTGCGTTAGCAGCAATGTTTAAAATAGCCGGCTATGCCTTTTAGAGGCAGGTTTCGCAAAAGCTTGCATTGCTAACTCTGCAAATTATGGTGGAGAATACCTGATAATATCTGGATATTATTTGACATATATAGCTGAGAATCTGTACTTCCATGTTTCTAAATTCCATGAGCTTTCTAATCCGTATCCTGTTCTTCATATAGGTGAATGGGCCTATACTGGTGGAGGACACTTGCCTATGTTTTAATGCACTCGAAGGCCTACGAGATGATTTATTTCTACTATTGTTTTTCAAGGTCCTCTCATCTGCGTCTGCACGGTTCGTCCTCTGCCTTCATATGTCCCGTGCTCACCAACTGATAGTGGAAATGCCTACAGAAAGTGGCACTCCAGATCGTCTAGAGCATCTTCAGTGATTACCTACTTGCTGCTTGTGTGAATGCGCTGTCCCTGCCCTGTGCAACCTCCTCCTGTATTCTGATAGGATGGTAAGTAGCACTATCTATAGATGGTTTTCTTGGTCGTTTCTTTTATATGGGAAAATATATTGATGGGCAGTTGATCCTTGTGGATGCTAGATTCTTGAATCGGCTATGCAAATTGATTTTCCATGTTACGTTCAAACATAAATAATTGGTTTTTTATGTCAATTAATTCAGTTCTATGCAAATTGATGCTAGGCTTGTTTTTGAGCTATTTCTAAAACTTTGACTAATCAGCTTTTGGGACAGTTGTTTTGTCCAGTGAGAATTTTTTTGGTTCAGATCATTTTGATTTTAATTCCTTTATTCTTGTGTTTGTGCATAAAGTACACATGGCTGGATTCATTAGGCATTACAAGCTCCACGAAATGGTTGCTGAACAATGAGTCGAATTTCATTCAAATGTACTCAACCTGTCATGCCTATTCTGAATTTAATTAGGCCAGTGCATGGAGATGGAGTGTGTTTCTACAAGAGCTTCATATTTTTACTACCTTCTAAGTGTCCTACTCCTTTTTCCTTTGAATAACATGTATGTTTAGTGGTTAACACAATAGTTTGTGCCACTCTAAAACAGGAGCAAGTTCTTCATATGTCACGCCTGGTTTTCCAAAGGAGACCAGACTTCGCCATATGTGTGCCCGGGGAAGTCCACACATATAACATAGAACAGATAATTATCGAAAAACAATGCTTTAAAGCGTAAAAATAACTAAACAAACACTCACAATTTATCAGAGTAACGCGGAACGGTTGCTAACTTCGGGCTCCATTATCTTCGGGGATAGTTGTAGGGGGCCCGTATGCCAAGAACTAGTATCTTCATCCATTCTCCATGTGACTTTTGCCAATGACCGAGGTGGGGAAAATTGCAAGAGTGAGTCCATGTCGAACTCAGCAATATAGCAAGGCAATATCTTATCCATATACCATGATCACTATAACATAATAATGTAGAGCATAAACGATAAATTATGGACGTTAAACAAGCATAGGTCATCATCTTTAATGCAAAGGTTCCAAGGCGCTCATGACCGTGAGCACGGCCGATATACCGTTTTACTCTGCGCAGAGGTGTACACTTTCAGCGTGAGCCGTGAATTGCCCTACGTCCGAGGCCCTGCCGACCTCTTGACCCACTACCAAGGTAGGTCTGCGGGGTTCACTATGAAGTCTTTCAAAGGTTCATCTAACATGCTAGGGCCGCTAGGTATCTTCCGTCAATCCGCACGACACACCGCAGCGGTCCACGGGTGCGGCAGTCCGTGTGATACAACCCTCCACGGGATCCACAATCTGTTTTACCCTAACGCCTTTCGGTAACCACTAACAAGTTAAACAAGGTCCTCATACATGAACTAAAACCCGAGCCCATTGGCCCTCACAGTTGTCTTGTTTTCCGGAGACGCTAATACGGACAAGTCCACATGTTGCTAAACAATTCACATTTAACGCCCAAAGTGCATAAACATTAATCAAGTCATATGATCATGGTTTAAGGTTAACATATCCCAAAACTATACTTGCCTTTTACTTTGCTCCAACTTTCTCATACTTTTCTTTCGGTTCATCCTTGTATATCCTCTTCTAACGATCGCAACAATCATCACAAGCACCTGAACACAACCCTAGAAACAGTACACCAATCATTACAAAAAATAATCTATAAAGGTTTTGAAAGCATACGGCTTGTTCTAAGATCGAGCGCATAAACTAACCAAAATAGGAGACACAATTAAAAAGATGTGAGAGTTGAAGGGTATATATGGAAACAATTGGATTTAGGTTTGCAAGGTGGAGTCGGGACTAAAAAGCATATTGTGACAAAAGGGCATGATATTTGGATCACCGGATAGCTAAGGAGCAAGATGGCAAACAAAGGCATTGCGTAGATGTTGGCATGGTAGGAACAGCGAAATAACAATGCTTATGACTCCAATGTAGAGGAGCATATGGGCAAGAAAACTTGTAGATATGTGTGTGGCTTTATGTTATACATTGTGGTTTAATGGCGTGACCACGAGCAGCGATTCAATGGGAACGCGGATGCCAACTGACATCAGCGCGGCTGTAGGACAGCAAGGACAGCAGTATAAGCTAGGAACATATCTCTTTTCATATTTGATGATATGGCCATGAAACTTTGTAGAGGCATGTGCAACTATATATATGATATTATGTCCAAAGGATTCATCATATGGTTTGATGGATCAACGGGAACGAGGTTGTAAAAATAGGATGGGTTGCTGTTTGGACAGGAGCGGTAGCAGACACTTCTGCTTTGATACCTCGGCCATAGGGATTAGAGAGCCAAAAAACTAGCAGGATCATGTTCAAGAATGTTATGGACATGCAGGCTCAAGGGCTTGATGATTTGGTCAGTGGATTAGCGGGAACGCCAAAAGCACACAGAGCTGAAATCTGTCAAGGAAGCAGGAACAGCAGGCACGGTGATGACAATATCTCTGATTTCACAACTTATATGGCAAAACCCTTTTATAGAGATGTGTTCAAGGATGTTATCTACATCTTCACCAAAGGGTTTGATGACTGGAGGTCCAGATCATTGGGAACACGAATGCCAACCGACAGCAGTGCTGCTGTCCACAAAGCACAGAGACATGATTGCGATTTTAAACTTTGTTCGGTTTTGACCATGCATAGATTATGGCACATATTCTATAGAGATTAACATGTAAAAATAAATATGGAGATCATGATGGGGTCCTCACATCGTGTTGGCAGCAGTTGGTGACGAAGGTGATGCCAATCGGCATCGACGGTGGCGACGCGATAGGGCATGCGGATCATGGCAGCAGTTGGTGACGAAGGTGATGCCAATCGGCATCGACGGTGGCGACGCGATAGGGCATGCGGATCAAGCGGGACAACAACGATTCCACATCGGAGCTGATCTGCGCCATATGAGAGATAGAAGATATGGATGACAGATTAAAGGGCATCAAGATTAGAGAGGAGAGAGGGAGGGGCGTCCTCACCATGGCTGCAGCGACGATGTCTTTCTCCAAACAAATTCTCCAATGATCGTGATTTGGATTGCTGCGGCAAAACGGATTCTTCGCAGTGAGATCTCTCTATTTTGCTGGTGGAGAAAGAGAGGGAGGAATAGGAATAGGAGGGATCGCCCATGGAGAAGGAAGGGGAGAATATGGGGTGCTATTCTCTGGTCCTTGCATGAGGAAATGAGGAGGAGAGGAGGAGGCGCGATCTGATGGAGGGAGATGTGGAGCTGCTGTTTTTTTTTGGAATAACAGTAGGTGGAAGAGGAGGCGTGAGAGAGGGGAGACACGGCTGCCATTGCATGCAATTGATGGAGTCAAGGGAATTAAAAGAGGAATTATGGGAGGAGAATTAGCATTGCCTTGCATGGAGGAAGAGTAGGGGCGCCATTAGCGTGAGGGAGAGAGAGGGAGGTTGAGATATTGCTGCTGCTATTTTTAGAAGAGGGAGAGAGGATGTGCCATTTGGTGGTGCGTGATGACATATGGTTTGGCTATTTCTTTCATGCATGGATTAATAAATCACGTGCAAAAGAAATAGAAGGTCAAGGAGAAAAGACCAAGGAATTTCTTGTAAATACTTTTTCAAATGATTTGCATTCCTTTTCTAATCTGGTCAAAAACCACACATCTCAAAAAATACAAATACAAATGCAACAGCATGAGTGCACAAACATGTATCTAGGCCTTATATTTCATTTTATTTCTCAAAATTTATTATTTACCTAAATTGGGATGTTCACAAAATTCATAAATAAATTAATTCAACCTATTTTCAAAAATTGCAAAATTTAGGGTGTTACATCATAGGCAGGATACACATGAGGACCACCGTCTTCTTGCTGTTGTTAAAGGGGTGGTTAGGCAACATGCAAGCTTTGGGTGGGCTTCTGAATTTTCCAGGAGCCACAAAGTAAGCTCTCACCTCCTCCATGTTTGGCGTTTTTGAGATAAACATGACTTTCTTCAAGTTACATCAACATGCATTCTGGATCTGGCATCTCACATTCCTTTTTTTTTTTTTCTTTTAACGTTTGCAGGATATGCCAAATTGATGCGAGTTTGCTCAGGTCCTCGTCCTAACGCTACGGTGACATTTAGACAACATGAATGAAGGCTGTGTTTAGTACCTGAAGTTCCCATCACATCGTTTTGAATTTCCCATCACATCAAATCATTAAATGTAGCAAAAGACGCATGGATGGAGTATGAAATGTAGGTAAACAAAATAACTAATTCGACAGTTTAGATGTACTTTTGCGAGATGAATCTTTTAAGCCTAGTTAAGTCATGGTAGGACAATATTTACCACAAACAAACTAAACGTGATACAGTGCCAAATTCAAGACTACGGTGCCAAATTCGTGGTACTAAACACAGCCGTAAGTATGCAATGTGAACTGCAAGCTCAAAAGCCATACAAGACATTGACATGTGATGCAATTCAAACTCAAGTTATTATTGGCATATGTTTTCATATATATACCTATATTTTGCAAAAATCCAAAATGAAAATATGTAGGGAGCAACAGAATATTTAGGCGACTTCAAAGAACATGTCGAGTTGGTCCGCCGCAAGCGCTGGTCTATGGGCCAGCGGGCCGGTGCGCCGCCGTGCCTAAGGCGGCCACCATCAGGCCCCGTGGTGCCACCGTGCGTCACCCACAGGGAAGGGGACCGAGCCGCTGTTCCGACCACTGCAGGCTGGCTAGTCCAGCGGGCGGCTGCCCTTCCTGGCCGACATGAAAATATTGGACCAAATACCCACCGTGATATTCAGTTTTTCCTGATGGCCTTCAACTGGAATAGGCTTGTTCAAGTAGAATACGTCACCAACAAACTTGTACACTTGCACGAAAAAAAAAAAAAAAAAAAAAAAAAAAAAAGATCCATGTTACAATTATTTCTTAAGCAACTATGCCGTTTCGTCAGCTCAAATTACTTTCAGAAAATGCAGTAAACTCTAATAGCTTGCTGCCTGCTATAAAAACTGGTTATAGGATGCTATGATTTTCTATAGGTCAGCAGCGGCAGCATCTATAGTTCTATATAAATTAGCAGCGAAATTATAAATTAGCTGATGCGAATCTATGGCAAGCACACCATTCTATACATGGGGATCAGTATCCGATTTCTGTGAATCTGAGACAAGCACTTGTATAGGTATATAACATCAGTAGCGGCAGCGGCAACATACATAGTTTTATAAATCAGCCTGGCTGATGTGCTTTGACCTACGTTGCTGCTACTGGGTAGAAAGCAGTAGCTATATATAGAAAAACAATGAAAGTAAGAAAGGTGTAGATCCAATTACCACTCAAACATTACAGAATTGGGTAGTATTAGATTACCTGGAACGATGCAAAGTAGCCTTGATTTCGGATCTGTGCATAGCATAGAAAATTAGAACAATTTATTAAAGAATAGCAAGAATAGAGTGGTTCCTCTCTGTCCTGCCTAGTTCATTCGATTGCTCCTGGGCCAAATGGGGTCCCGCGCGGTGGTGTGCCATTGATTTTGTTTGACCCAACCCGAGGGATGAGGATGGAACGCGAACTCCTTGCCGTTGTCCCGCTCCACGCAGAGGCATGTAGTGCCAAACTGGCCCTGCTCGAGCAGTACAGACTCCCCGGACCACCGTCGCCTTCGCCTCCGCTGGCGACATATCAGCGCAGAGAGCCAATCATCAACAACTCAGATCCACAAGGAGGGAGACGGAGGCCGCGAACACCGCCGTATACTCCCTTGGCAATCCCTCATCCTCTGCCTCTTATGTGGCCAAGATATGCTGGCCGGCCGCCCCAACCTCATCCTCCACCAGGTACAGCAACGACGCCGGCGGCCGCCAATTGAGGATACGACGGTGGCCCAGCATTAGTTGGGGTTCTCCCCCATGGACAAGACGCGCTCCATGCCACCGCCGCCCTGCGGAACCCTAGCCCCACGACTGGCGCCCGCCTCGCGGCCGGCCCTCCCTCGATCGCCTGTTTCTCTCCCTGCATGGCTCCGCGGCGGAGTCTAGATCGGCGCAGGCTCTAGGGTTCTGGGTCCGTGTTTATTTTTTATTATTTTTATTTACCGCGCCTCACAGCTTTCGAACTCTGGTTGAAGTTTCGCGAAAGTCTGTTGAAGCGCGTGGGTGCGCGGTGGAGATGGTTGAAGCCTCGCGTGGCCGTGGCGCCGTGCGGAGGAGGAGGACGTACGACGCGTTGAAGCCTAATTTAAGACAACATGAATGAAGTAACAAACAATGCTGTCAATGCAATGCTTTAGGAGCTGGAGCATCTCAAAGCCACACCAAACAGTGACTTAGCAAGTGTTTGTTTAGTAGAGCTTTAGCTCCGGTCAAAACAGCTCTGGCTGTGGCATTTCAAATGAAATAGTTTTTCTGGCTCTAAGGCGGGTCCTCAATGGGAGTTTTATGAGTGTTTAAATGCACATTAAATGCAGCGCCACATCAGCAAAATTTTTTTTTTGCATGAAACTCCTAGGAGAGAGAAGGAAAAGAGTTTCACCATGGTGAAACCTTTGGGGCACGTTTCACATGCGTTGGAATCGTGTGAAACCCCCATTGAGACACAAATAGAGTTTCATCATGTAACTATGCAATTAAACCATGCAATGAGAGAGAGGTTGTGGGACCCTTAAGCCTATTAAACCGTGCAATGAAACTTTTGCATTGAGGGAGACGTCTATTTCATGTCAAAGTTTCACATCTTGGAAACCGGGAGGTGAAACTCTCCATTGAGATGGCCTAACTTCACCGGGTCGAAAAATATTTGGTAAATAGTTTCTCCTGGTAGATAAAATGTATAAAACATCAATAATATCCTTCTTTTTTTTTTTCTTTTTACCTTTATTTATTTCTTCTTTAACTGCTTTGTCTTTTATTGTTTTTCTTCATCTCTTCCTTTTTGTTGTTTTTCTCTGTTCCCTAGAGCAAGGCTAATAATACAGCCTGTGTTGGCTATATAGATCTTTGCGGTCTACTTCTCAGCCCACCAACATACACAGTAGTTACTCTTCACTATTAATACATGACCTAATTTGTCTTTCTTACAAAAAGTTTTTTTTAGTTCTTGTGTCTAAAACCGGCCGTGAACTTACAGCTTCTTGTCTTTCTTACAAAGTTTTTTTTTTAGTTCTTGTGTCTAAACCGGTCAGTAAATTTATAGCGCTTCTTCTCTCTCTCCTCCCTTCTCTCCTCCACCTCAAAGATACAAAGAATGACGGACCCGAAAAAAAATTATAGGTAGGGCTTAACTTCAAGGAGGGGACATGAACCAAAAGGCACCTGTTCAAAAACGACCACATTCATATGTTACAACTACACAAATTATGGCAAAAAACTACAATCACACATTATGTCAAAAGTATACGAGAAACACTATATGTTACCTCAAATTTGAAGAATAAACTAGTACTATTTTTTTTTCATCGATCCATATATATTGCAAAATACAAATACTAAGAATGGATGAACTTGTAGATTGAATGAATTTGAATTAGCATCTTATCTAGTAACGATAAAATGATGTGGACAGAACGACAACGTCTTTGGGCGGGTGAGGGCAATTGGCGAATTGGTGAGCAAATTGGGCCCTTGTTGTAAACTACACCGCAAAAGGCCTAGTGTCCAGCAGCACCCGGTCTTCCTCATCGCCGCTCGTCCCAAGTCGGCTTCCATGGCGTCGGCACCTCGCTTTTTTGCTTCCTCGGCAGCCGAGTCCGGAGACGGGGGAAGGAGAGCGGATCCGGGGGTCTGAGGCTATGCCGCTAGTAGCTGGGGGCGCCGCCCCCACCCCGCCGCTAGGGTAGGTCCGTCGTTGGCATACAGCCTACTTGTTGTTATCCTCTTCTCATCCCACCTGCCCGCCCGTTTGCCCACTCACTCAGCCAGACCTCCGTCTCCTGCCGCCTATGTACATTTCCCCCGCTCACTAGAAAACCTTGGGCGCGGTGTTGCCGCGCCCAGCTAGGGCTGCTCCAGTAGAGAACCTGTGAGGGTGGTGTCCATGTATCGAGGTGGAAAATATGAATTATTTCCGACATCACCGTTCGGGAGGAGAGATCGATTGAATTGGTGGATTGCAGATCATGCTGCAAAGAGATCATTAGTTTCTACCTGATGTTTATCAAATATTTTTTTAGTGAATATGTGAACGCTTGCTCGTAGTATATACTTATTCGTTTGGTTTTGTTCCTTTTTAGATTATGTATGTAATAAACTGAAATCAATAATCGTTAATGATCTGCCCAGGTCATGGCACAGCCTGAATTTATATTTTCTATTTCGATTAGATGCTTTGCTGAAATATGCACAGATCACTATCAGAGATGAATTTTGTGAAGCTACCAAAGTGAAGTAGCATCAAAATCAAAGAACATTTGGATTCTCACCTGGTAAGGATCATGTGGATTTCAGTATTTCTGAATGAGCACTTCACTCCTTCCTTCAAACTGAATCGAGGCAGCAAGAGCTTATAATTCTGAGTTGAGATAGCTACCAGAAAAAAGAAATTGAATGAACATGTCTATGAGGCAGTAATTAAATTAATACTTCTGTCTTGCTAGATTCACCTCTCAGTTCATTAAGAATAGAAAAAGGGACCATATACATGTAATGGTTCTCATCACTGCATGTGCCAAATGTCTCAATTCAAAAAATAAGAATACAAAGATCATAAAAGAGTGATAATTATCATTGCATATTCCCATATATCTTATTTCAGAAAAAAAAGACAGATGGATGGTAATCATCACTGCATATTCGCAAATGTCATAGCTCAATTAAAATTTATAGTCATTATATAAATTGTGAGCTACTAGGTATTGGCCTCTACATTGTAATGGCACAAAAAATTTTTAAGAGAATAACATTTTCTAAGAATAACATACAAATTAAATTGAAAAGACATACAAATGTTTATGGTATATATGGATATGAGACAAAATTAAATCTTTCAGCATCTTTTGGAGCAATAACAACGGGCACGATAATAACTACATCAAAAGCACAATTGCTTAAGGAAAATCATAGTCTACTAAAGTCTTGGTGCATCTGTGCAAAATCAAAAATTGGAACTTGTGGCTTCTGGTCGTACCCTAGCTACTTGTAAGATTCTTTGAGTTGAACGGTACTTCATGCCCAGCAACTGGACCTGCACAACAAGAGGATGCAAGCATAAGTTCGGTGCAGAAAACAGTGTATCGTTTGTATTGGACTCTGAATCATGATTTTGGGTTGTTCTGCATTTGTTCCAAATAAAACTATATGAGGTTTGCAGCTGTTATCTACCTGTTCCTTCTGCCAAAGAATTTCTGCACTCAATAGAGACTCCATGCTAGAGCTCAACTTGACATTTCTAACAAAGTTGCTCAATTAAGTATAGGTAGTTTAGATGTGCTGAAAGCCTGAATATTTCCTCTGCCAAATGCATAGAAAAGAATACCTTATTGCATGCATCACTTTTCTTATTTTTCCTGTTTTATCTTATAGCATAGTGAATAAAAGCAATTTCTAGAGTGAATGAAATGTAGCATTTGTACAAATTCTATTTTGATAAAATGGAAGCGTAACAAAAAATACCATTACAAATCCCAAACCAGGTTCAGATTACGCATGTTTGGGCTTAAGGTTGGAAATCGTTTCAGAACGATAACACATTCAGAACTACGAAATCTCTCCTACTCAATCAATGCACAGCTAGGAGCTAGTTAATTATTTCGTCTCCTTTCTCTTTCCTAAAAATATTTGAATACAAATGGTTTCTAATAGAATTACAATAAAGATATATAAGAAGTCATATCGTCCATAAGAGGAGAATAATCCTAAGCAATTGGAGAGGAGAGGGATATCAGCATGGGACAGGGAGGCAAACCTGGGCCTCACCTTCACAGCTTGGATCAGTGCCAAATCTGGCGGTTGCCTGGAGGAGGGGCGTGGTAGTCCACAGTGCCGTCTTTTTTTGTTTTGCCCCTTTTTTCGAAAAAGAATCTCTCAAATACGCCCCTACGGAAAGATTTCAAAAAAAATGGACCCTTAGCTCGGCGCCGTCGGTCGCGGGCGCCGAGATATAACATGTCGGCCGCCGAGGCAGCGTGGCGCCGAGGGTCAACGGCGTGGCGACGGAGGGAGGGGTCGCGCCGTAGATCACGGCGCCGTCCCCTGACATATGGGCCCGTCTCCTTTCCTTTCTTTCCCTCTCTCTCTTTCCCTTCCTTCCACACGCAAGAAGAATACACGCCCCCCGCCGCCTCTTCCGCCCCCCGGCCCCTCCGGCGCACGCCGCCCCCCCCCTCCAGCGCCTCCTCCGCCCGGCCCTCCTCCACGCACGCCACCCCGGCCCCGCTCCAGCGCCAGCATCCGCCCCCGCCGCCGCGCCGTCTCCACGGAGAGTCCGGCGCCGCCCGGCCGGGGAAGCGGGCGAGCCGCCTCCCCCTACCCGCCGTCCCTCCTCGCCTCTCCCCCCGTGCGGAGCCCGGGCTCGCCTCCCCCCCAGTGCGCCCACCCGGTCGACAACAAGCTAGCCAGCCAGGTGGGGCGGGTGGATCTTGGCGTCGCCACGGGCCCCCCGACCCGCCTCCTTGCCGTCCGCCCACCCGCCCCCAGGCGGCCGCCCTGCCCGTCGATCCCCGGCCGCCGCCGGCCTCCAAACAAGCAAGCAAGGTAATTTTTTTTTGGAATTATTTAATAATAGTAATAGTTATTTTAGTAGTTATTAACTACTGATTTAGATTGACATAAAGATAAGTAATAGGTAGTTAGTTAGCTCTTGTATAGTTGTTACTTAGTTACTTAGTTAAATAGATCTTGTATATAGTTAGATTCTTATATAGTTATTTTATAATTAGTACTTATAGTATGGCGGTTGTTAGGTAGTATGGTAGTTCTTAGGTAGTTAGTTAGGTAGTTGTTACATAGTTAGGAAAAGTGGTTATTATATAATTAGTACTTATAGTATGAACTAGTTAGGATATAGCCTACATTAGTTAATTATAATACTAGAGGCCTTCTCGTTAATATCATGCCTCTATTTTGGACTAAAGGAACCTGTTTGGATTTGTGTATGGACTAGATGGACAACCTAGTGACCATATATCATGGAGGCACAGTGGAAAACGATTTCTATGGATATCCGAGTTTGTTGAGATGGAAAGTGTGCCTATCTTTGTTTGATGAAAGGTCTTCATTTAGTGAGTTGGTTGCAAGGGCTCAAGAGGAGCTACATTGCGATGTAGATGGTGACATCGGTTGAGGGTGTTCTTCACTTAGGTTCCTCTCCCAAGATCCTCGGTGGTTGATCCCAATTGGTTGTGTGGATCAATAGGAGAAGTATGCGAGATCGACTATGAAGAGCCAGTTGCAATGTCCGGACATGGTTGTGCGCCGGGAGATGCTGAACCCACCCCTCACGGGTTTTCTAGGCTAATGGAGCGGGGAGGCAAACTTCGACCTTCTCGTCCACGATCCTCGATATGGATGTGGAGGTTCGCGCATCGGTTCCGATGCTCAATGCGCCACTAATGAGATCCACATTGCAACTACGGTGAAGAAACATCGGACTCAAGATTTGGTGGCGGCGATCTTCCTCGAGATGATCCCTTTGACATAGAATAATCCTAGTAAAGTGTCGTATCCTCCTAGTTCCTTGGAGCTTACCCCTTTTTCGTTCATATTCTCATTCTTTCCTTGTATTTCGCTATGTTGCGAGGAGACATACCCGATAATGTGGATGTGCCTCCTAGTGCTACTCGTGCGCAATGTGAAGAGGGATTCCGTGCCTCCAATGAGGTCGAAGATATGCCCTCGGCGAAGGTGTATGAGATGGCAATGGCTGTTGATTCTCGATGATGATTGGCCGGTGCCGTAGCTCATGGACATTGGCGTTGAGATGCTCAAGCGCATTTTCCCGGCCGCCGTGACCTAAGAGTTCATGAGTTCAGCAATCTTACGGTTTCGATCGCGCGGTGCGTATGACGGGATGATGGGCTCCTAGAAGCTCCAAAGGGCTGGTCCTAGCATGCTAATTAAGAAGGGGAGGGTGTACACGGACCTACCCGCATTGAAGAGATGGTTGCAGCATTTTGCGGTGATTTTAAGAGACCTTACAAGGTCCCGCATTCATATGCGGAGCGGCGTTACACGATTTGTGTGTGACAAGGAACGTCTGCCCATGGAGGGTTTGTGCCGTAGCAAAAAAGGTCACCGAAAAGTGGAAGATCACCAAAGTTGTCGGGCCACACACGAAAGTAATCGATCATGACCTCAAAGACGGCATCGCCTACCGACATCTACCCCTTATTGCAAAGTGAGCTCATGGAAATATTGCGCAAGAAGAACCAAACATGAAGGCGAGGACAATTATGGAGGCCGTTCTCGAGGTGTATGAGGGTTACAATATCACGTATGGTAAAGCTTGGAGGGCTAAGCGGCGCGGCGTGGAAGATGATTTATGGGAGTTGGGAGGACGACGACGGCGGTGCTAGTACTTTTCAATGCAATCAAAGCATTAAATCTAGGCATGCATTATGAGTACATCCCAAAACCAAACGCATGGAAGGATGGGCAGCAGATTTTCTTCCATGCGTTCGGTGTTTTCCCTCGGTGTGTGGAGGCCTTTTATGCATTGCCGTCTTGTCTTCTCCATTGATGGGACTTTCTTGATTGGTAAGTACCGGGGCACCCTTCTTATAGCCATATCCTATGATGCAAACAACAAAGCTGGTTCCTTTGGCATTTGCTTTGGTTGAGAAGGAAAACAATGACAGTTGGGGATGGTTCTTACGGCTAGTCCGGATACATGTGGTTGGGCCTGGACGGGAGGTTGGTGTCATATCTAATAGGCACCAGGGCATTCTTAGTGCTGTGCGTGAGCAAATAGAAGGGTATGCCTTTGCACCATAGGTGGTGTACTTTCGGCACCTTCTTGAGAATCTACTTGAAAGGATGGTGTCAAGGATAACTTTGATCTGTTCGAGGAGGCCGCTTGAATGCTTGAGGACAGGTACTTTTGGAGTAAATTAGAGCAGGTCAAAACCGCAATAAATGCTGAAGGTAGACAGTGGTTGGGAGGATTGATGAGAGATCTAGAGAAATTGACAAGAGCTCATGATAGCGGTGGATGGAGGTATGAGTTTCAGTGCAGCAACATGGCAAAGTCATTCAACAAGTTGCTATTGGGGATCCGTGGTATGCCCGTGAATGCGATTGTGTCCTTCACCTTTTATAAGCTTGTGGCGTGGCTCAACGATAGATACGCCAATGCAATGCAGCTAAGGGCAGATGGAGAGAGATGGGCAGCAAAACCAAAGTTGCACCTAGAGAAGGCAAAGGAGAGGGCTAGGACACATGAGGTGGTATGCTTTGACCACGACGGGGGGCATGTATGAGGTAAAGCATACCGGTGGTACTATGTCCCGATGGGGAGACACGAGACGAGGATTCATGTGGTAGTCCTCCAAGATTTCTCATGCACTTGTGGTAAGCCAAGGCGGTATCACTTTTGTATGTTCTCATTTGGTGGCAGCAGCTTGGCATTGCAACTACGATATCGAGCGGGATACCTAGTGACTTTAGTGTTGACAAGCTTGTCGCGACATGGAGTCCACGCTTCATGCCTTACAGGGCCCCAAGAGAGTGGCCTCCATACGACGGTCCTAAGTACATTGCGGATGAAGGTTGTCGATGGAACAAGCGTGGTTCTAGGAAGAGGAGTAGACACAAGATGGTCATGGATCGATTCTAGGAAGAACGAGGCATGGGCGATTTAACCCCTTTCCTTACTAACCCCCGAAAGTAGTAATGTGTGTGGCAAGTGCAATGGGCTCGGCCACAACTCACGCAGCTGCCATTGGCGATTAGTGAGGTTAGACTACTAGTTTATTTAAATTAAATGTATTGTATGAACACTATATTGTTTTCATTACTTAAATTTCTTATGCTTGCTAATTTATTTGTTACTGATAAATGCATCTAATTTTCCTACAGGATGGAGCCGTACCACCTCCTCAAGCCGTACTACGACAAGAAGCACCCGGGGACGACGGACCGCGGAGGAGGGGAGGTACTGACTATAACTTTTTGATCAACAATTGTATTTTTATATTTGTATCATGTACTAATTCAAACAATTACAATGTTTACAGGAACTGCCCCCTCGCGTCCTCAAACCCATAACAAGTTCGAGGATATGTGGTACGACGACAGGTACATGCCCTCTTACTGCAGGGCTGGCCTCGATGTCGATCGCACTAGGTTCACCATGGGATTCCCATTAGAAACCCCGTGGCGATTACAGCTTTGGTTGATAGGTACACCCATTACTACAACTAATCATTTATCGTCCACTTCGTTTTATTATCCACTTCGTTTATTAACAATGTTGCTCCTTTATGTAGGTGGAGACGGAAACTCATAGTTTCCACCTACCTTGTGGGAGAGATGATGGTTACGTTTGAGGACACATAGAAGTTCCTTGAAGTCGAGTGTTAGAGGCCGCCCGGTTATCGCCACGCGCCGTGTCCGATGGTTGGGCGAGAAAAGAGTGGAGGTCTTCCTTGGGAGACCACTTCCTCCGAGAGGCAATGGGTTTCCCGCACCACGGGGTATCTCGTACCTGGCTCAGGCAGAACTTTGCTCCGTGTCCGGTGGGTGCAGATGCGCGGAGGCGGTTACCTACTATTGCGGGGGCTTGGGTCATGCACTTGTTTGGGTGTGTTACGTTTCCCGGGCGGGATCGGAGACACCGCTTTTATGGATGTACCTCCCCGCCTCACCGATTGGGACACGGCACGGGGGTTACGGCCTAGGCTTCCGGAGTGTTGGCGTTCCTTTACCACCACCTCTGCGAGGCATGTCGTCGGACTTCTTCAAATGCATCCATAGTCGGGTGTGTCTACCTTCTCCAGCTCTGGATGTGGTCTTGTCTACCAGTTGGCCGGTCCATAGTGAAACCTCCTTGTTGACGTTTGTTAACACCTATTTTTACCCATCAACCAAACATGAGAAATGAACAAAAATGAATATCAAATATAGAAATAGGGCTTAAACTGATAGAATTCTACAGTTTTGGCGAATCTGTATATTTTGAGGGACTAATCAAGAAAAGGACCAAAAGCATATCCAAAGCATATGCATCAGAGCATATTCCACCTCAGTATATAACGAAAGAAGGATCTAGAAGACACCGTAAGGCGAACCACCAAAGCTGGGCCCACTTGGTAGAGAGAGGGGCTCGTAGAGCCCCTAGGTCCTACCAATCAGCCTCCCCTTCCAATGTCGGTTCTCCACCACCTCCTAGATTGCATCTTAACCATTGATCAAGGTTGGTTTGATTCAAGGGCTCCGTGCATCCAAGACCCCTATATAAGCAAGGACCCCCGACCCTCGGGCTCATAATTCTCATATCTCAATTCATTCGTCATTCAAATCCTCAAGTCTCCTCGGGTCCCAAGCCCTAGAGTTCCACCATAATTAGAGCTTTAGCTATCTAGGCTAGTTCTAGAGGAAGGCAAGCATTGTCTTGAATTCACGATCGTCTAGAAGTTATGGAGGCAAGAGCTTCAAGCGTGGCTTCTCTCTTGTATCTATCTATAAGAATTTTGTTAGCTACATTTGTTATGACTTTGATCTACTTAATGATTATATTCATAGTTATATGTTTCAATGTTTATTATTATTATATGCTTAGTATAGCTAGATTGTCCTTATATTCAAGCATATAGAGTCGTGATAGCGCTCACTTAGATGTACAATTTGGGTGAGTGGTCAACAACGATGTATGCATGGTGCTTATACATTATTTGCCTGCGATTGCACCCTATATTCTAGGCCATGTGGTAGATCGCGGATGTGATACTCCCGTTGAGTCCTTTGTAGTCCCTCCTCGAATATAGAGGTAGTTGAGTCCTTTCATCTCCATGCCTGATCTCTGTCTTTCTCTCCGAGTGTGGTGATGCGGCAGTGCTGCGTTGCACATGCCGTGCAGTGCCAGCCTTGTGCCCCCTCCTCGCCTTTCCCATGCTTTCCTCTCAATGGATTGGAGTCGCACGATACATGCCTGTTGTGCCATGAGGTGAGTGAATCTAGTGATCCCTTATTTGTTAACTGCACCTACACGACCCATGTTTGGACAACAATATTCGCGACACTAGCTAGGGAAGCAGTTCGTTCACCTAGGTGAGGGGTTGACATTGCTACACTGCTAGAAGGAGTTCCGTCGAAACAAGAGCGGGCTAGCGAAGAAGGGGTTGGACACCCTCGTGGCACTAGTCTCATGGCAAATTTGGAAAGAATGGAACACAGGGCTCTTTAGGAATGAGTGCATGACGGTAAAACATCTACTTTACAGAATATAAGGCAAGAAACTAGACAGTGGATTGAAGCCAGACCTTCGAAGCTGTCAAGTCTTTTTTTAGTGAATAATCCTCTTACTGGAAGCGCTTAAAGCGTCGCATGTGGGAGCCCAAAAAGGCAAACCCATTGTAATTCAGTCATTGATCACTTCTACCTTGATACAATGAAATGCAGCTCTCCCACGTTTCCAAAAAAAAAAAAAAGACACTACTACAGAAATGATTTTAGCAGATGGTTTCTAAATATTAACGGAGGCGGGCAATAAAATCCAACCGCCTCAAAAAAAGCTAGGCTGTTAATAGAGGCGGGCATTTTATTTACCGAGGTGGTCACGTTTTTGCCCGAAAAAATCAATCTACGGAGGCGGGCATCTTGAAATGACCGCCTTCAAAATAGCCTATTTCGGACGCGGTTATCTTAAAGCAACCGCTTCAGAATCCATTTTGGAGGCAGGCACACTATAAGGCCCGCCTCCAAAAATAGTGGCCCAGCTCTGACCCAAGCAAAGCCCATGTCTATCCCTCTACCGGGCTTGTATATAAACAAGAACTTAGGGTTTCTTCGCCTCTCACTCCCGATCCTATGCCTCTCTCCTCTGCCTCACGCGCTCCCCCTCCCTCCCGACTCCCTCGGTCTCTCTCATGGCGGCGCCTAGAGCCCCTCCCCTCCCTATGACACCTCCCTCACTCCCTGACCCTATGCCGGCGTCCCTCTCCCCTCCGTTTCCCCATGGTGGCGAGTTCCTCCCTCCCGGCGGTGAACCCCTACCTGGCTCCTCTCCCGGCCCACCCCTCCCTTCCCTATCGGCGGCGAGATCCCCTCTCCCGGCGGTGAGCCCCCCTTCTCCGCATCTTCTCCGTAGCCGTGTGCGCTCCTCCCCCAACTACTCTCCGAGCCTCCTCCGGCGACCATGGTGGCCGGATCCACGACCATGGTCGCCGAATGTCGCCACCGGTGGGCGATCCGCGACCATGGTGGCGATCCCGCGATGGGTGATGGAAGTCGCGGTGGCCAGATCCGGTGAAGGTGCAGTGGTGCGAGGCGGATAGTGAGGCGGCCCCGACTCAACTCGACTTTCCGGTGAAGATTCGTGGCGGATCAAGTGATAGCGGACGCGCGACGCTGTGGTCCAGCTCCCTCGTGGTGGATTGAGCAGCGCCGCCGCGCGCGTGAGGGCAGGCCGGAGAGCCATCACGCAGAGGGCCCGCCGCGGATCCCCGCCTCACCGGCGTGAAGGGGGCGGCTCGCCATCATGACGGTGCGCCACACTGCTCTCCGGTGGCGTGACTCGGCCCGCTCGATGGCGTGGCAAGGGGAGGGGTGGAGTGGAGAGCGAGAGCGACAAAGCGGCGAAGGTGGAGGGCGTCGGCCCGTGAAGCGGGGATGGCTCGGGTAGATGTCCAAGCGGGTTGGCGACCCAAATCGATCCACATCGGACGGATAAGATCATGTGATGGTCCGATCCAACGGTTATCGGGCTAACGGGGCGACGGGGCCCGATCCACCGCCCGTCTTTTGGAACAGGATTCCTATATGAGATAGAGATCGTGAGCCTCTTCCTCCGTCGAGAGTTGGGGGCAATTTAACTCTGACCCATGGATTTGAGGACAGAGCAAGTGGAGGATTTTTTTTTTTTTTTTTGCTTTTGTCTCACGCCTTCAACACGATTTGTGGGCGGAGTCAAGCAAAGCTGTTACTCGTCTTCCCGTTTGGTTGATGGACTCAAGAAGCCGTGCGTGGAGTGGCCCACGGAGGGCTGCCGTGACACGGCCGACCTTGAGAAACGAGGCATTAGCGGCCACAGCTGCAAGCCTGCAAGGTCACCTCCCCTGAGAATAAAAAGCGACTCGTCGTCACTTGACGAGTTAACATTAGCATGAATCGACTTAGCTGTTTCTGTTGCAGGAAGTCAAATCATGGACGAGACAGAGACTTTTTTTTTACTCTAATTTTTGTATCGATTCATCAGCCGCAATCGACAATAAAAAACTTCTTTGTTGCGTTGCAAGAAGTCACCTGCATGCTCCTATGACAGCCGGAGGACCATAAAGCCGACATCCTATCACTATTTTTTAGAAAAAAAAGGCAGACCGTTCCTCGAATGTGTTCATCTTTTGCGTCGTCGCCGTGGAGCGTGGAGCGTCTATTGACCACAACTCGAGCCTCTAGTCCTCCAGAACCCCCGAACGGTACGCGCACGGCGATGACAGTGATTCCGTCATGTAACACGGGTTTGCGAGACTGCGAGGTTGATCAGTGTCCGTGTGCGTCTCAAATCTCTGGCAGGATACTCTCCCAATACAAATATCATTCTAGGTTTAAACTTAGTTATTTAGTAAAGTTTAATTAGATTTCTAGAAAATGTTATCAACATTCATATCTACGTATAGATTTATTATAAAAAAGTGTATTCTATGATTCATCTAATTAGTATTTTTATATATATTTGACAAAAATTTCAGATTCATTGACTCCACAAGAAATAATAAATGCCATTTTTTGGATAAAGGAAGTATGTCGTGGTATTGACATGATAACTTAGTTCACTTTGTGTCGTGTCGCCCCAGTTTTCAAAAAACAAAACCAAGTGCTTATTATATATGTGCCCAAAAACTCCACACGACACATATAATGATAAAAATAAAAAATATCAGAAATAATCTTTATTATATAATGTTAAACATATGTATATTAATAGGGTGTCTAGTTTGGAGAAATGAGTTAGTTCATCATTTTTCATACTTATTGTTTTGTTTAATTCGTGGAATGGAATGAGTTGATCCATCAGCATATTATTTTTAGAAGCTAATAATTAGTGTACGAGGAATGATCATTGTAATAAATTTGAAGATTGGAGTATTGATAGACCATCTCATTTAGAATGGTTGGATTCCCAAAATCAAATACCCTATGAACTCACGTCAACACAACGGAAATGCTTCTTAATCTTCTCTTAGGCCCCCATTCTCCAATTAGTTAACTCGGGAGTACTAGCCTAGTACTCTTATATCTCTGAAATGCTTCGCCATAAGTCTACAAGAGATGTAGCCTTCTATGATTTTGGAATAACAAAGTACGTATTTTCTCACATATCAACTTTATTTATGACATTTTTGTAGTAGGTGACACACGTTTATAACTAAATTATTTTCTTGTCAAGAAGATCAATCCAAAATCGTCACTACATACTTTGCTGTCATATTTGTCATCATGACAATATTTGTGTTATAATTGTTTAATTATATTTTTAAAAAGAAATGCTTGTCATCCATGCAGACAAGCATGGGCTACCTATATGAGAAGGACCCAGGCATTTAAAACATCGGCACATGCATTTGAAATGCCCTTTGAATTTGGTAAATCATTAATAATAAATAATTTATCGGAACGAATCAATTTGCCTTAACTTCTTAGTTTAAAAAAGCATTTTAAAAAATTATCAAATTAGATTTATGCCTTTGTTTGTTTGTAAAATATTTTTGAACCAATGATAGCACTAGAAAATGAACTAATTTCAAATTTCATTTAAACCTAGTTTGAATCCAATATACTATATAAAAAGTTGAGACAACTTTAGATTAAACATATTCCACGGTCCACACACCGTGCATTATCCTTAGCCATTGGATCAAATTAGACGGTAGAAATGTAGCCCTGTTGAATCGTAACTCGCTTGAAAAGAATTACTCTTCCATCCCAAATTGTAAGTTATTTGCCTTTTTTTACCTCAGGTTTGACCACTGCCTTATTCAAAAGTTGTGCAAACATAGTCAAATTTAAGTTATTTTTGAAGAAAGTTTATTAATAAAGCAAGTCTCGCAAAAATGTGATATTTTGCATAAATTTTTGAATAAGATGAGTGGTCAAACTTGGTGTTAAAAAGTCAAACGACTTACAATTTGGGATGGAGGAAGTACGCCTTTACGCATATCTTAAAAATTTCGCTCCTCTTCCTGACAAATCCAAGCTCGCTCGCTCTCCCTCTCCCTTTGCACGCTCGGGACAGGGCCCCTATCCCTTTCATCTCCTGCCTGATCTCCGTCTTTCTCTCCAAGTGTGGTGATGCGGCAGTGCTGCGTTGCACATGCCGTGCAGTGCCAGCTTTGTGCCCCCTCCTCGCCTTTCCCATGCTTTCCTCTCAATAGATCTGATAGTGGCTTCAGTGTCAGTTGCATTGGTGGTGAATTGACGATGACTGTAATGGATTGAGTCGCACAATACATGCCAGTTGTGCCATGAGGTGAGCGAATCTAGTGATCCCTTATTTGTTAACTGCACCTACACGACCCATGTTTGGACAACAATATTCGCGACACTAGCTAGGGAAGCAGTTCGTTCACCTAGGTGAGGGGTTGACATTGCTACACTGCTAGAAGGAGTTCCGTCGAAACAGGAGCGGGCCAGCGAAGAAGGGTTGGACACCCTCATGGCACTAGTCTCATGGCAGATTTGGAAAGAATGGAACACAGGGCTCTTTTAGGAATGAGTGCATGACGGTAAAACATCTACTTTACAGAATATAAGGCAAGAAACTAGACAGTGGATTGAAGCCAGACCTTCGAAGCTGTCAAGTCTTTTTAGTGAATAATCCTCTTACTGGAAGCGCTTAAAGCGTCGCATGTGGGAGCCCAAAAAGGCAAAACCCATTGTAATTCAGTCATTGATCACTTCTACCTTGATACAATGAAATGCAGCTCTCCCACGCTTTCCAAAAAAAAGACACTACTACAGAAATGATTTTAGCGTATGGTTTCTAAATATTAACGGAGGCGGCACAAAATCCAACCGCCTTTAAAAAGAGCTAGGGCTGTTAACGGAGGCGGCATTTTTATTTACCGAGGTGGTCACGCTTGCCCGCCTACCAAAATCAATCTACGGAGGCGGCATCTTGAAATGACCGCCTTCAAAAATAGCCTATTTCTCGACGCGGTTATCTTAAAGCAACCGCTTCAGAATCCATTTTGGAGGCAGGCACACTATAAGGCTCGCTCCAAAAATAGTGGCCTCAACTCCCACCCAAGCAAAGCCCATGTCTATCCTCTACAGGGCTTGTATATAAACAAGAACTTAGGGTTTCTTAGCCTCTAACTCCCGATCCTATGCCTTGTAACACCCCAGTGTGTTACTTATCGGCTTAAGCCATGGTTTGGACAAAAATAAGCTTCTTTTTATGCTTGATTACGTTGTCGGCCGACGAGACGAGAAAAAGAATCAAAACTGAGTTGCCTTTTTGTCGTAAAACCCTAAACCCTAACCTTTCTTTTTACCCCTTTTTGTTTATTTCAAAATCTATGTAAAATTTGACAAAACTTTCAAAAAAGCTAGTTTGAAGATCTTGTTTTGATGAACAAAAGATATGTACAAAGTTTTTCAAGTTTTTTGAGTAATTTTAAAAGTAATTTTGAATTCAAAATTCTCCCCTTTTGACCCCATTTCAAAAAGTCATATTTAGAGGCAGAATTTGAAAATCTTCCAATTGTGAAAATTGTAGATCTTGAAATTTTAAGCCAAGTTGCTTTTTGGAGTTTTTCGAGTTCAGTTCAAATTTTGGGTGAATTTTGCATAAAACGCCAGTTAGGGTTTTGGGTGCTACGATGCAAGGCATGGTTGCCATGCACTCTGCCGCACGGCGTCGCCGTGGCGTTCTCGCATCTTCGCTGGCGTCGCTGCGTGTCGGCTGGCCAAATCGACCTTGTGGAAGGTCCCGAAGCCCTCGAAGCCATCCTCTTCTTTTGAGCCCACGCTGCTCGCCATCTCTTTCCCTCTTCGCTGGGCCGGCCGCCCGCTGCTCGCCGCTACTCTTCGGCGCCCGCAACAAGCTCAATCGTTGCCCTTGATCATACCAACCGGGATTAGCGACTTCCTTCCCTGCGATCCTTCGAGCGGCCAGCGGCCCCTCGCACCCGGTTTGTGCCGCCAAGAGCGCGCCATCTTCTTCCATCGGCCCGGCGGTAGAGCGCCCGTCGTCGCCCGCCGGCCGACCGGGTCGTATGCGATGAGGCCCTTGCAACGCCCATCTTACATGCGTTGAGTTGCCCCTCGACACGGTGATCATGGTCGTCCGGCTGGTTTCGAAGTTGAAGCCCCAACGGCGGAACGCCTATCGTTCTTGCCGCCGAGAACGCCGCCATCGGGCCGCCGTGTCGCCCGCGAAAGCATATCTCCGCTTGCCTCCCGGCCCAAACCAAATACGAGCACCGTAACTACGGTGAGCCCTCGTCACGAAAAGTGTACCCCCGTTCGTCGCCAAGGCCTGCCGTAGCCCGTTGGAACAAAGGGCCGCGCAGTGCCGATTAACTCGCTCCCCGAGTCCGCCGTGGACTCGTGTTTGTAAATTAGGGGAAATACAGGGGGTTAAGTGAGAAGTTTGTGACTTGCTTGAATAGTGTTAAATAGTGTATTGTACTTGTTTGTAATTTTATAAAAGGTCAGGGTCGTTTTGTAAAGTTGCTGTGCCAGTTTTTAACAGTCGATTTGGGCAAGATGTTATCGTTTCCGCGGGTAATGTCGCCGCTTTGCACAAAGGCCGTGCCGAAGTACGCATCGCCACTTTGAGCCCGAAATGCTTTTTCCTTTTTCATAAATGTTTTATCAATTTGTATTTGTTTGAATAGTATCTGTTTTTTGTTATTTTCATATAAATTCAAATAGTGCTTCTAAAAATTTTGAAAATTTTGTAGAACCTTCTTATGAGTATATCTACTTATGAAAAAATTTGAAACCTTGATTTTGAGTAGTTCTGCATGATTTAAAATTACAAATTTTAATTGAAAATGCATCTTCCTTGATTTTTTAATAATTATTCTATTTATTCAAAAATCATGAAAATTTATTTGGTGCTGTTTTATGATGTGATCTACTTGTATAAAAAGTTTGGAGTCATTTTGAAATGTTTAAATTATTTTCTATTTTATGCTTTATTTGTTTAATTAGAAAAGAGAGTAGTTAGTATAAATGACCTAGGTTTGATGTGTACTTTGGGATTGCTTTGTGAGTCGTGGATCACACTACTTCAAATGGTCCTTGAGAACTCCTTAGGCAATGGTGATGATATCTTGTAGAGTAGTTCAACAAGTTGATTTTATTGGGTTGCAACTTTATCGTGGAAGGAAAGTTGTACTCAAGTGTTTATCATTTCATGCATTCATCAAGCATCATATTTACAATTCCATCATGTTAAACATGCATCATTATTACGTGTAGTGTAAACGAGAGTGATGTGGTTTACGATGACCAAGCTTTGGAGAAGGTGCATCCACCCGGTGTTAGTGTCAAGTGTGACGGGTGGTCCAACTTGAATCGACTTTTTCCTCGTAATATGTGCAAGCCCCGTTACATTAAACCTTTCCTTGATGTTTTAAAAGTTTTATATCACTTTTTTCTATGCTTTGTTGCATTAAGTAATTAGGAGTTGAGTGATAACCTAATTGCCGTGCATTACCATCCTTGTTTATTTCAATACCATCCTTGATAACCCGCTTATTTCAAAAATGCTTAGTGATGCTTAGCCCTCGCTTAATTAGTTAAGCTTTTTCATCAAAATGTTTTGTTTGGAGGAGATGGTACCGTTGAAAAAAAAAAAAAGAAAGAGTTGTAGTGATGAATTTGAGATCTGACGGGACGAGGTTGAAAGCCGGGCGGATACCTAGCCGTGGCTTGTCCCGTTGATCGCTTAAGGACCGGCCCGCTGTTTGGCCTCGAGTGAAATCGACTTTTTTGAACGCAAGTTGGGCGCCGAGGCCGCTAGTCAATGGCACGCCGCCGCGCGCCACCCTGTGTCGCATAAAACTAATCGCCACATGCCCCGTAAGCCCGATCTCGGGTAAAAGCAAATCGAACGGACAACCGCCAAGACCGGGAGTGGAGAGATGGCGGGAGTAGTATGTACCCACCCTACCGGTCAAACCGCCATTAGGACGGGGTAGGGAGGTGGAGTACTGTGCTCTCGGTGCATATGGACCCAGTCCCGCTTTTGGACAACCTGAGGGTTGATATATGCAAGCTTAGGTGCTAGCATATGTGTGGTGGTTAGGGATCCCCTACTGGGTATAATCGGTTCGTGAATCGCCGCTGTTTCTGGAGAAGGAGACCATTCCCCGACCTTCATCGTAGTAAATGATGGAATATGTTTTTGAGGAAAGAGAGTTGGAATAAGAAAATATGTTTGCTCTAGAATAGGATAACCTAGAGTATATGAGCTACTAATCAATTAAAAATATTGAAAGTAAGGATTCACTCATAGTAAGCTTTTTTCTCAAGAAAAGAGTCCTTGATTCTTGCAAAGCCTTACCTTGACTCCTAAGACCAGCATTCCCGAGTCTTCTACTTTTTCTTTAGTCGGTAAGTCTTGTTGAGTACTCCCGCATCGTGGTTTGTTAACCCTTGTTGCGTGTACCGACTGCGGCCGTTAACTGTGGTTATGTCTGTGGGCAACGCACATGATCCGTTGTCTTCTAATCTACAGCTTCCGCAAATTAATTAAGTTGAGTTTACTCAAATGTAACTTATTCACCTTTTAAAATTTATGTTATTATTCTTCCAAGACTCGATCTATATTTTTGTAACAAATGTTGTAATGTTGTAGCTACTCCTTTGTTGATCCGGTATGAGTGGTGTAATCGGGTTTCCGATGACACCCGGCTTTTTAAGTTATTGGGTGCACTGCACAAAATTGCCGAGGTCTTTGGGATAAAAGACAAAAGTGTGTGTGGGCTGGGATAATTAGGAGGTTCATTTACATGCCTCCCCTCACTACGCGCTCCCTCCTCCCGACTCCCTCCGATTCCTCTCTTCATGCATGCCTCCCTAGAGCCCCTCCCCCTCCCTATGACTCTCTCCCTCTCCTGACTCCCTATGACGTCCCCTCCCCTCAGATTTTCTCCCATGGTGGCGAAGTTTCCTCCCCTCCCGGGCTGTGAACCCCCCCCCGGCTCCTCTCCCAGCCCCACACCCTCCCTTCCCAATCGGGCGGCGCAGATCCTCCCCTCCTCGGGCTGTGGAGCCCTTCTCCACATCCTCTCCCAGCCGATGTGCGCTCCTCCCCAACCTCTCCGGAGCCTCCTCCCATGACCATGGTGGTCGGGATTCACACACCATGGTCGCCGATCGTGCCGCTTTGTGGGGGACACCGCCTTTGCCTTCGCCCCCGAGGGGGCGGAAGGGGGCGAGGGCTTCCCTACATGATGAGTCAAGAACACGGATGAGGAGCGAGGAGATCTTCCGCCGGGCCCCACCTTCGCTGGAGTTGCCGAGGGTCGGGAGGATCGGAGGTCACCCGAGCCTCCGGGAGAGGGATAAGACGGCGCGCAAAGACGCCGACGCGGAGGAAAATGAGTAGATGGCACTTTGCTGGCCAACAATCTCCCCTTTCTTGAGCCTTGCATCCGGTATTTATAGGAATACTGTGGGTCGAGGGGCTGATTTACAATTTGGTACATGGTAGGTGGGGAACACACGCCATAGATGGAAACCGGGTAGGGCAGGTTAGTAACTATTCGCATAAGGCTATTACGGGAATATGCTGGGCATACTTCTCCTTATTTGGGAGCCCAGGGGCTTCCTTCGCCGGGCCACGGGGCCTCAGCGGATGGGGGTAGAACCGCTGGGGCCCTCTCCCAGTCCTCACGCCGGGGGGTCCCATCGCTAGAGAAGTTCATTGCCGCCCGCCACCTTTTACGGGCCGTCATTCCTTTAGCTTCGATCAACGATTCGGACCGCCGCAAGTGACGGAGGGGTGAAGCTTCGCCGCTCATGCTCGCCGATGGGACCTCTTTCGCCGGACCCGCAAGACTTATACTTTTGCTTGGACAAGAATTAGTTCTGGCCTCCTTGTTGAGAGGCCCACCGCGGAGCTGCCGGGCCGGCATAGGGTTGCCTCCCCAAATCAAATTCCCTCAAGGTCCGGGTTCTCCGCAGGGGGCCGAGCAAATAAATCGCTCTTTTCTCGAGGGTCCCGCGGCGGTGGCTGTTGGTCGCCCATGGGCCCTTGCCAGCGGCGTCCCCGCTGCTCGTGGGCTCGCGGAGGTGGGCCTCAGCCTTTGTGCGCCATTATTGGATATTCGTGGTTTGGGTGCGCTTTGGTTGGACGTGGTTGGCTGATTTGGTGATGGCGTGGATCGGGTTGGTTTGTGTTTGTTTGAGGTGTACGGATGCCGCCCGCTTTCCTACGCTGCTGGGGATCGGAGGGCATGGGCGCAATGTTGGGATCCGGTCACGGCCGCTGGGTTCGCGTCCAAGCTCGCGACGCCCCCCCATTGCCGCCTCTATATATATGTGCGTTGGTGGGATTAGGTTTGTGCTCTCTTTCTTTCACGCCTCACTTTCGCCTCGCGGCTGCTCCTTTTGCCTCCGGCTGCCGCTTTGCCGTAGGCCGCCGGGTTGTTTCTCAGAGGGCCCTCCGCACCCAGGTTTTGCCTTCGAAGGGAGCAAAGGCCTCATTTTTGTGTTAGGCTTCATGGCTCGCATCAAGGAGACGATGAAGCCCAAGACCGCCGCGAGTGCTTCGAAGTTCCTCGAGCCGTGCACCAACCAAATTCCTTGAAGGAGTTCCAATGAGTTCAATTTTTTCACAAGAGGCGTTCCGCGTTCCGAGGGGGACGGTGCCGCTCCCAAGCCCGGGCGGTCATCGCTTTTGGATGAGTTTTCACGCGCTGGCCCGATTCCCCGTGTGTGAGCTCGGTGCCTGGGCGGAGCGCGGAGGTTTAACCTCCGGCGCATCACCGACGCCGCCCCCGCTTCCCGGCCGATGACGAGGTCTGGGCGCGGCCGCTCACGCCGGGCCGAGCCACGGCGACGGTTTATCGGAGCCTAATGCTTGTGCAATTTCCAGCGTAAACGCCAAGATTTAATTTTAGTGTTTCGCGCCAGTAGCGGCGGTATAGCCATCCTCGCAGCTGAGTGGAGGCTCGCCCGCCTGCCAGTAACAAGTGGAGTCCTGATCGGGCTGGAGCACTTCGTTTTATTACCGCTTGACGGCGCTGAGGGGCTCTACGCGCCTCAAGCCTTGCACTTATGGTTAGTGAAGCCGGTAAGACGGCCGCGGCAGACGCAGGGAGCTGGACGCCTCTTCGCACTATGTCCCGCCATGTCTGCGGGCGCTGACCCGTGGAGGAGTTTGCCGCAGCGCTGCATCCGTGTGCCGTGGGTCGGGGTGCCCCCCGGGAGGTTGCCGACCGGCGGAGTACGCCCGGCGCTGAAGGCGTTGAAGATTGACCTCCCGCGATTTGGCCTGATTCGCACGAGGCGCGAAGGGCTTACAGGCCGAAGTTCGGGCGGCCGTGATGGCGGAGGCCGCCGGGTGCTCCACTTTTCGCCGAAGTTGGAGTCTTCGAGATCCTACGGATCCGGCATGTCTTCGGCCGACGGGCGCCGTAAACCGGATCTTCGATCTCCCCGGGGTGGAGTACGAGGATTGCCGCCCGAGGCCGACGCCGGCGCTATGGACGCTGGAAAGAAGCGGCGGGGGTTCGCAGCCGCGACTCGCGGGCTGCCGCTCAGCCGAGCTCCCCAAATGCGCGGACGCAAAGTCCCGCCGGCCCCGCCTCCGGGATCGGAGGGGCGGGTTCGCTCGAGCTGCCGGGCGTCCCGGACCGCGACTCGCTATTTCCTCATTTCTGGATGATGAGGATGACGCAGGCGGAGGATGCGGAGGCTGCTGCGGCGACGAGGAGGCGGAGATGGAGGTGGCCGGCGAAGGGAGACTCCTCCGACCACGCTCACCGGGCGTAGGGAGGAGGAGGAGGGCCACTTGCGGGCGTCCTCCGGCGAGGAGAGGAGGAGGGCTTACGGTGGACGGGGTGACGTTGCCGGGCGCCACGCTATGGGCGCCTTCAAGGTGACTCGCCAGATGAGTGCTGGGTGCTGGCGCTTCTACCGGGCGCATGCCTTGTGTGGGCGGAGGGGTACTCGAGGATCTCCTATGCTCTCCGGAGCGGAAAGCCCTATGGGGAAGTAAGCCCTCCCTTCCTCGCCATACGTGGCGGAGACGACGCAGACGACGCATGTGGACGCGGAGCTCATACGGGTGTCGCACTCTCCGCAACACGCTTTTGCCGCCCGACGCCGAAGCGGAGGATGATCGGTCGCTGCTTTTGATCGGGTGCGCGTTTTGCCGAGGCGAGATGCAGTGTGGCGACCGCCTCTCCGCTATCCATGAGGACATCAAGGTCAAGACCGCTGAGCTGGAGTGGTGCCGGGCGCTGGGGCGCTATCCGGGAGGGCCGGGACTCGCTGATAGCGGGAGATGCTCAGAGGAAGGCCGCCGAAGCCTCGCGAGGGCCGGGCGAGGCCCGAAAAGCTTAAGGCGGCGGGTGGACGCAGGCGGAGCGCTTTTCGAGGGAGGTGGCGAACCTCGGCGAGGGGGCTTTTGGTTCTCCGCCAGAGAACGTAACGCCCGGGCGACGGAGGCGCTGGAAGCCCGCTGAGCGCTGGGCCGGAGGTGCGGTGCCACGCCAAGAAGCTCGAATGACCTAGAGCTTTTTGGTACGCTGGAGGCGGAGGGCTTTAAGGCGGCGCCGACGCATTCCTCGGCGGGTCGGGGCCGCTTCTTCGGCTGTCCCCGCTGACCTGCACTCTCGCTTCTTGTTGGCGCTTTTGGATGCGCGGAGCCGGGAGAGTCGCCAAGGTGGTGACTAGCGCGGGCGGATTTCGAGCCGCACCGCCATCGCTTTCGGGGCGCCCGCGGTTCGGATTGTGGGCACCGGAGCCCTCGCTGAAGATTCGCGACCGCTTCCCTTCCCTAGCCTGGCATGATGTTAGGGGGTATGCGGAGGAGCGCGATGTGAGGCGCCGCGCATGCCTTCATCAAGCGCTTTTTGGTACGAGGGAGGGCGGAGCTCGCCTTTGGACCTTGCGAAGGCGACTCGCCGTAAAGCGTTAGTTATAACTTGGCGCTTTGTTTGTTTTTGTTCCGCTTTCATCGCCCGGGCGCTTCAACTTGTCTTTGTTGATGCCGTAGTTGCCGCGTCAGCCGCCGGGTTCCCGCGAGGGTGCTCCGCCCACCGCCGGAGGAGGCTGCGGACGCCGGACGGTTGGAGGTGTCGGGTCGCTACGGCGACTTCCCCGCCCGCCGCGTTGAAGGTTTGGTGCGTCCCCTACCTCCCCGCCCGGACGCCCCGCTTGGCCCCGCTCAAGGCCGCTTACCCCCATGTCAAACCGGAGGGATACAAGGGCGCCAGAGATCCCCCGCCGCCTCCCTGCCACCATGCCGCCAGGCCTTCGGGAAGAGGTGGTTTAGGCGCCTTTAGGCCGAGTAGTATTTTTGTGGTACCTAAGCCAGCCTTGGCCGGACTCTTTTTTGGCTTCGGTATTTTTCATCTTTTAATGAAGAGTGGATGGCTTCGCTATTTCCTCGCCCCTTTGCTCGCTTGTGTTTTGGGGTAGTGTTTGTTCGCGGCTTGTGTCGGGTGGATTCGCTGATTCGCGATTGTTGATCAGGCTGCCGCGAAAGTACCCGGGCCGCGCTGAGGGAGGGTGCTCAATGTGGTTCTGGCTGGCGATGAACCGCCAAGACATGTTCGCCTCGGGAGACCTGGTGCATGCGCGGCGCCGGCTGGCTGCCCTTCGAGCCGTTTTGGTGGGGAGGATTCGAAATATGACTCGCCAACCGTGTTTCGGAGGCTTTCGGGCGGTTTCATGACTTGACGAATCGCCAAGTGGGAGCGGTGTTTCGGGCTGGAGCCGCTGCTATGGCGGAATTTTATATTGGGGACGATGAGGCCGCTGTATATAGCGCTTTGGCCAGCGGCTTGTTGGGTGGATCGCTGGAGGTCGGGTTGTTGTGCCGGGCAATGAGGATGTTGGCTTTGAATGGGGCGACCCGCGGAGGGTCTACCGCCATCGAGTATTGAGTGGTGACCTTCCGCTTGTGTTATGGGAGCCGCTATATCGGAGGTCGCCTCAGAGGTGATGAGCCTTTGGTAGAAGTAGTTGATGTAGAGGCCTTCGTGGGAGCGCGGTCGCTAAGGTGCTTTGTTAGGGCTGTTCTTCACGGTGTTGTAACTTCGCGGGCGGAGGAGGTGTGCGCGAGGCCCTGTGAGGCTTTGTGCCACGAGGGCCTTTTGTAACTTGCTACTTTGTGCAAATGATATAATTGCGGAGTCGCTTTGATTGCTTGTATGTATGACGCCGCGATATTTCTTTTTGTTTTTGTTGCGCTGTGCTCGCTGAAGGCAATCGTGGTGAAACAGCGCCCCTACTTTTGTTAGGCCCCCTACTTTTTGTTAGTATGGAAACTCGCTGCTTTAGTGCGAAGGTAGCCGCGAAACAGGGCGCCCCTATTTTTCTAGTGCGAGACTCGCTGCGTTTTTAGTGGCGTAGCCGCGCGGAAACAAATGGGCGCCCCTAATTTTTCTTAGTGGTAGACTAGACTCGCTTTTTTTATAAGGTAGCCGGAAACAAATGGGGCGCCCCCTAATTTTCTTAGTGCTTAGACTCGCTGCTTTTTATGAAGGTAGCCGCGGGAAACAAATGGGCGCCCCTATCTTTTCTTAGTGCGCAGACTCGCTGCTAGTGGTGAAGGTAGCCAGCGGAAACAAATGGGCGCCCCCTATCTTTTCTTAGTGCGCGTAGACTCGCTGCTTTTTATGGGCGTAGCCGCGTGAAACACGGGGCCCCCTATGTCGTGCAGACTCGCTGCTTTTTGCGGTAGCCGCGGAAACGGGCGCCCCTATTTTTCTTAGTGGCGACTCGCGCTGCTTTTTGGGCGTAAGGTAGCCGCGGTAAAAAGCAAGATAATTTGATTTTTGTTGCCGAAGTTTGGCTTACAATGCCGGTTCGAGACGCTGAGGGCCCCTTTTGCTGCCTACTGTGGTTCTTCGCCGAAGCTTCGCTGATGCGGTGGTGCTCCCTTTGTGTCCTCGCGGCTCGCCACTCATCGCCCGTAGCTTTGGAGGTGGACGCACTCGGCTGCTGAACTCGACTTTCGCGGAGGTGCCTTGCGGGGTGGGTTGTTACGCCACAGCGCTTCGCCCCTCGCTGGACGGCGCATCATCGCGGTTGTCGCAGCTTGCGCCTACCTTTCAAGGCTTCATGTTCACCATGGGCGCCTGTTCCCCTTCTTCGAACTTTTGACCCTTTGGTGGAGTTGTCCACGGAGGATGTTACATTCTCCATTGTGGTATCTCCTCCGCAGGGTCTCGCGCACCGCGCTGGTCGGGGCCCGCCGCTGAGGTGCTCCCCGACGTACTGGCTTAGGTGGGAGCTGCGGCGGGCCGTAAATGCTCTAGTTTGTCCGCATTTTGGCCTTTGTTGGGCTCCGCGATTTGGGTGTGTTCACGCTTCTGGGGCACTTGTAGCGCCAAGTGCTTTTCATTGCACTTCGCAAGGTGTGCCTGGGGGGGTCGGGGGCGCTTACATTTTCCATTGTGGTACCCTCGCTAGGTTGGGAGTTGTGGGTTTCGAGGTATCCTGGCATTCGCCCAGAGGACGGGGCTTGCCAAGGGAAGTAGCATGGTGGTGTGTGCGATCGTTGCCGCTTCTTTGCTACCCCGGGCTTTGTGCGGTTGGGGGCTGGTTTTATAGTGCCCCGGGGTCCCCGTGTTGGTTGGTTGTCATGAATGCTTGGGCGAAGGCGGCTTGTATGTCGGGTAGGTGTTGTCCTTTGTTAGGTATTGACGCTTGAGGCTCGTGTACGCGGAGGTCCGGTTCTTGGTGGGTGGTGGAGTTAATGTTTGTAATGGGCGGAGGTCTTTAATGAGATCCTTTATGCAGGGTGTAATTCACTCTCCAAGGCGCTGCCTCCTTGTATCTTATACTGAGCTGGCGTTTCTGATATTCCCCGCGGAGGTGCTGTGGTGGTGCTCGCTCTTTGTGCGCCCGCGGGTTCGGTGGCTCGGAGAGCGCGCGTAAAGCTTTATTGGCGAATGCCTCGCGGAGGTGCCAGGGTGCTCGTTTTGTAGAGCGCCCGCTGGTCTTCACAGACGGGAGAGCGCTGGGCGTGCTTATTGCGAAATTTCGGGCGGAGGGGTGCTGTGGTGTCTCGTTGTATCGCTGGTCTCGCATCGGAGAGCGCTGGGCTTATTATGAAGCTCGCGGAGGTGCCAGCGGTGCTCGTTTTGTAGCCTCGGGCTGGTTCGTGACGGAGAGCGCTGGGCGGCTCATTAAGGAAGCCCTCGGGCGGAGGTGCCGTGGGTGTCCCGCTTTTTGTAGTGCCTCCGCGGTCTCGTGACTCGAGAGACGCTGGGCGTGTTTCTTTGGCGAAGTCCTCGCGGAGGTGCCGTGGTGCCCGCTTTTTGTATGCTCCGCTGGTTCTGACGGAGAGCGCTGGGCGTTTCATTGCGAAGCCTCGGCGGAGGTGCCGTGGTGCCCGCTGGCGCCCGCTGGTCTCAGACGGAGAGCTGGGCGGAAGCTTATTGGCGAGCCTCGGGCGGAGGTGCCGTGGTGCTCGGCTTTTGCTGAAGGGTACTCTTTAGTTGGTTTGACTCAGCCGGGGTGCAGCCTTGCGCTGCCCCCAGCCGGTCAATCCCGCTACCTTCGCTACCGATGAGGGTCGGCGACGCCAGCCCCCCCTTCGCCGAAGCTTGATTTGAAATTGTTTGATATTTGGGGAACTAACCCGCATGTGTTAGGATCTTGGGTGTGCCTCATTAAAAACCTTGGCGCCTTCTCGCAAGGAAAAAAAGAGTGCAGCCCGATTGTTCTCGCTTTGACTAGAAGAAAAAAGAAAGGTAAAAAGGTCGGAGCCCCCTACAACCCGCGAGTGCTTAGTACATTGCACCGCTTAGGGGTAGTACTTGCGAGGTCGCCGACGCTCCATGTGTGGGGGATGTGGCCTTCGAGGTCTTGCAGGTGTGGAAGGAGCCGGGCCTTGTGGACTTGGTGACGGTAAGGGGCCAGCCCATTTACGCGTAATTTGCCCGCCATCTTCGTGATTCTCGCTCTCGATCGTGATCTAAGTCTTCGACGAGATCGTGACGGAGGTGGGATTTTCTTTGTTCTCCATCTTGTGGTTTCTCCCCGTAGGCGCTGGAGGTTGAGGGGACGGCTATGTTTCTTTGTTTCTTCGAGGAGGTCTTTTTGCGAAGGCCGAAGTTGTGGGGGCTTCGCCGGTGACTTTGGCGACGCCAAGGCTTCAGCTTCTTCCGGGAGGACGGCCTCTTTCTCCTAATAGGAGCTTGAATGGCGCGGAACTTGGTCGCTACGCTGGAGGTGTTGTGTGACCACACCAACCGAGGAGCTCTCTCGCCCATTTTCCCCGCTGCTTCGTGGATCTTCGCTACCGGTTCCTCGCAAGATTATGCCGTTGGCTCTTCGGACAAGCCCGCTAGGATCGGGGTGCCTTACGGAGGCGGCGGGTATTTGGGTCCTATTTGCGGCGTAACCGCTTGAAACCTTCACGAATTGGGTGCCATTGTCAATCGTGGATGCTTCGCTGGGTCCCGGGTTTACAAACACCAAGGCCGTAAGAACTTTTGTACCGGAAGCGGTAGGTTATGCTTGCGAGGGGGCGGCCGCATCCATTTGGTGAAATACTGACCGCTACCACCGCGTAGCTTTGAGGTTCCCCCTGGAGCCGCGGCATAGGTCCGATGAGGTCGACGCCATCGCCGGAGGGGCTGTGGGGCGTATGAGGGTTGCTCTGAGCCCTCGCTTGTTGGAGTGGTGTGCCGCCACCGCACCTCTTCGCAGCTGCTTACTACTCTTCATGCAGGCTGCTTCAAGGCCGCTGGCTTGCGAGAGAACTCCTTGCTCGAACACCTTTCCCACTAGGGGCTCGTCAGTGTGCGCAGCCAGCAGATGCCTTCGCGGGATCTCCGCG
>JADLZK010009885.1:0-107993 GCA_015847255.1 Hyparrhenia diplandra
GTGTGGGACTAGTTGCACAGGAATCGTGTTGGCTTTAGTAAGACTTGACTTACTAGCTAAAACTATTTGTTCTAACTTGTGACTCTTCTTTCCTCTTAATAAAAGGCGTGCTTAGTGACAGTCGAGAAAAATCACATGCTCTTCGATATTGATCTACTTATTTTGTTTTCAAATGTCCACAATCAATACATTATGTAAATAAAACTTAGAATTATGGAATGTTGACAACCATATATGACTTGAGAAAAGTACATCAACACATTATGTATGTATTTTTATTGTTCTTCAGTTTTTTAAAAAAAATTTACATTTGGTAAACATATGCGTGCAACTACTTGTACAAGTTGGTAACTATGCGTGCAACTGTTTTATTATAGGGACCAATTGCACATGGGTCAAATGCACACGTGTATAAAAATAATTTGTTTTTGGAAAAAAAATAAAGTACCGGCAAGGAAGGTGTGAGGAAATCAGAAATCAGCCCAACTACCCACCAAACCCGAGACAGTCAGACAGGCACACGGCATTATTTCATTTATATTTATTTATATATTAAAAAATGAATGAAAAAAATCTTCGTGAAAATTGAACACCAACCCGACCATGATTGATATGGGGTGT
Source organism: Hyparrhenia diplandra (assembly GCA_015847255.1). Taxonomy (NCBI): domain Eukaryota; kingdom Viridiplantae; phylum Streptophyta; class Magnoliopsida; order Poales; family Poaceae; genus Hyparrhenia; species Hyparrhenia diplandra. The sequence goes on from JADLZK010009885.1 coordinate 622, forward strand.
TTGTTTTCAGAAGAAAACCCGAGCAGCAGCAGTCAGAGAGTCCCCGTCTTCCACATCGCGCTTCTCGCCCGCCTAGCTTTATTTATCAAGCAGCCAAATCGAGCGAGACGACGGGGACGACGAATCGACGACTAGTAGTTGAGGTCTTTCACCGCCAGGCATCGCAGAGCTTCAGCTTTGGGTGTTGACCTCGGCCGAGATCGCCATGGACGCAGCAGCGGCGGCGGAGGTGGACCACCACGCGGCCGAGAGGGCCGCCGCGGGCTTCGACGTCGAGGCGATGAAGGTTGCGTGGGCTGGCTCGCGACACGCCGTCGACGTAGCCGACCGCATGGCCCGACTCGTCGCATCCGACCCTGTAAGTGATTGCTTCCTTCCTTGACCCTCTCCCTCCTTCTCCCCGATCCCCAATTCAACCTCCTCCGCGTAGATCAGAAATCAGATGCGCCTCCCCTCCCCTCCCCTCCCCATGGCTTGCTTGCTGCATCTGTCTAGCTCTTCACTTGCCCTTCGCCCCCTTCCCCAACTTTTCAGCTTCATTCACTAGTTGACCAACACATAATTCGGGCTCTGGCCCCGGATTAATCCCAATCTCCTTTTCTTCTCTAACTATAAAACAGTAGCAACACCTTTCGCATCTGATTGCCTGTAGTCTCTCTATGCAAGGCAGAAAAACTAACTAGTAAACGGATTTCGCAAACCGTGGTTTACCAGCTCAATTCAGCTTTGACAATTTCACCTCACCACCGTCTTCCTTAAATTATTCGATTTAGAATATTCTTAGGTCCACTGTTGTCTACCAATTTTCTCAGTGTTTCCATAACCTCACGATGAACTTTTGTCTTATAAACAGTAACTATGTGTTTGACTTATTCTAGCATACATATACATGATTGCTTTCCGGTTTCAAACTGGATACTCTTTGTCTTATCCTTGTGAGAAGTTGTAATATTGTTGTTTCCTGTTAAAAAGAAAGCAACAGTAAGATTGTAACCGTCATTCTATCTGTTTCCCTTCTTAACCAAATAAACACCCAAGCTTTGGTTATCAAGAGAAGATATCGCATCAGGTTACAGTAGTTAAATTCCCTTTCAGAGAAGTTCATTTACAATTCCACCTGCTTAATACATAGGTCTTCCGCAAGGATAACAGGACCATGCTCTCCAGGAAGGACTTGTTTAAGGACACTCTAAGAAAGGCAGCCCATGCATGGAAGCGTATCGTCGAACTACGTCTTACAGGTACCAAGTCGCCTGGACTCCAATACCAAACAAAGAAATATCGAGCCATTTTTCTATATATGGCAGTTTAACTGATGTTCTACTTTGTTATATTGCTGTATTGACAGAGGAGGAAGCAGGTATGCTGAGGCTATACGTTGATCAGCCGGGTTATGTTGATCTGCATTGGGTATGCCTATCATATTCTGTTGCATCAGTATACGTTCTTGTTCTTATCATACCACGATGAATCCTTTGTTGCCCATGCTGTGTGCTAAGGTCTTCTGGAGTTAGTGCTGCTGGATGCTCAGCATATTGTTCCTGGGTTTTTGTAAAAATCAGGGCCTAATAAGGAAAAAAAAAAATTCCTGCCAACGCATAACAGATAGTTTTTGCACAAGCTTGATCGATATTTTTCACTTACAAGTTATAAAAACAATGCCATCTTGCAGGGCATGTTTGTTCCTGCTATAAAAGGTCAAGGTACTGAGGAGCAGCAGAAGAAGTGGTTGCCAATGGCTTACAAGTTCCAAATAATTGGGTGCTATGCTCAGACTGAACTTGGCCATGGCTCAAACGTTCAGGGCCTTGAAACAACTGCTACATTTGATCCAAAGACTGATGAGTTTGTTATCCACAGTCCAACTCTGACCTCCACAAAGTAAACTCCTGTGAATCAACTGCCTCCATATTGATTTATTAAAAAACTATTGTTTTCCTTTCCTTTTTGTGTTCCTTTAGCCATTTGTATCTTGTTTAAGATCTTGTTCACAATTCATTAGATATATCTTCATGTTGGCAGTGGTGGCCTGGTGGCTTGGGGAAAGCTTCCACTCACGCAGTGGTGTATGCTCGGCTGATAACTGAAGGAAAGGACTATGGTATACATGGTAAGAGTGTTTTATGGTTAGGTGGCATTGAGGTGTTCCTTTTTTTTTTTTGGCTTATGCATGTCCTCTTCCCAGGTTTCATTGTACAACTGCGCGGCTTAGAGGATCACTCCCCGCTTCCCGGTGTTACCCCGGGTGATATTGGTGGAAAATTTGGCAGTGGTGCATATAACAGTATGGACAATGGTGTTCTACGATTTGACCATGTGCGCATACCAAGGGATCAAATGTTGATGAGGTTCACCCATTTGGTTACTACTTCAACTATTGCATTTTATCTGAGTTTTTTAGCAACCTAACCTTATTCAAACTGTTTCGTTTTCTTTCTAGGCTTTCACAAGTTACTAGGGAAGGGAAATATGTTAATTCAGATGTCCCAAAGCAGCTGCTTTATGGGACAATGGTTTTGTTCGATCAAACAATAGTCGCAGATGCTTCTAAAGCTTTGTCCCGTGCTGTTTGCATTGCTGTGCGATACAGCGCTATCCGAAAAGCAGTTTGGCTCTCAAGAAGGTGGCCCTGAGACTAAGGTATTCTATTTCTAATAGTGAGCCTTTTGTATTGCCATTTATTCATCTTCTCTATTAATCTCTCAATATCTTTCTTAATACACTACTCTGCTGAACTCAAATGGGCCAGTGGAAATGGAAAATAAATAATAAATTCGATATATGTACCAGGCAGGCATCAAAGCAATCGACACCAATATCTGATTGCTAGTCATAAATTGCTGACTGTTGACACCATATCATTATAATTATTCTCATAGTTATCTCAAATACTACTAACATTATCGATAATAAGCAGCTCATCTGTTGCTGATTGATTTTCACTTTTATGTTGCAACTTTGTGGATAAACTATCCTTAGGGTCTCTTAAGGTTTCCAAAGTTATGTTGACGTTTTAGTTGTTCACTATATGCCTTGGATTCTTCATAGAACAACATGCCTTTGAAGCATTCATGATACGATTTTTGTCATTTATTTACATACTTGTGAATGGCTGTGCGATAACCATTTTTTGAATCAACTGCCCAGTGTTACTGCCTGTGCTTAACATTGATAATTTCTGCATCTTTTGGTTACAAACAAAAAGTGGCTAACAAATTCAAACTGGTTACAGGTCCTTGATTACAAGACTCAACAAAGCAGACTCTTTCCGTTGTTGGCTTCAGCATATGCATTTAGATTTGTGGGTGACTGGCTCAAGTGGCTCTACATGGATGTTACTCAGAAACTGGAAGCTAAAGACTACTCAACACTACAAGAAACCCATGCCTGTACTGCTGGTTTGAAGGCTGTGACAACATCTGCAACAGCTGTACGTATCGCCTTTTCTTATTTTTACAGGTTGTACTTGATGGGGGGCATTTTGATTTGCTCGCTTTGGCTAAGTGGTTTTTAGAAGTCTTCACACTACCAAATGGGCAAATATTGCCTTCATCACTTTCATCTTTGATAGATATTTGTAGTTCATAAACTTGGGCCATTTATCCAGACTGTCACTAGATGTGAATTTTCTGTTGACCTTAAATGTTTTCCTTAAGCTCAACTCCATTTCTTAATGGAGTAAATTCTGGTCTGATTATCAAGCAATATGCGTGTTCTGATGGTTTAGTCAGTATGCATAATGAAGGACCTTTGGCAATTCATTGTTCTTATGGTGATTTCTGCCCCTTTGTGCAGGATGCCATTGAAGAATGCAGAAAGCTCTGTGGTGGACATGGTTACTTGAACAGCAGTGGGCTTCCTGAATTGTTTGCTGTCTATGTTCCTGCTTGCACTTATGAAGGAGACAATATTGTTCTGCTTTTGCAGGTTTGTATGTTTCTGATGATGTGCTAGCCAATAATCATAGTTTTGGTTACTGTTACTGGTTAAAGTATGTGTGACAGATTGTGTTCCACATTAGTTAAAGAAAAAGACAGAAGCTGTTTTTGCTTTTCCTCTACTCCATTTAGGACAATGGTATAGTGATAGGCAACCTTTGGGGGTACCTGCAGGTTGCAAGGATTCTAATGAAGACTGTATCTCAATTGGCATCTGGAAAGAACCTGTCGGTACAATGGCTTACATGGGCAATGTACAATATCTGATGCAATGCAAATGTGCTGTTAAGACAGGTACTTATTTAGGCTGGCTCATTATATTATTATCTCGTTCTCAGTTATATTTGATATTTGTTCCAGGCCTCTTGAGATAGTGCCTGTATTGATGGTGGTAATAATAATTCATGTTTGGTGACTCAACAGCCGAAGACTGGCTTAACCCTGTTGCCATACAAGAGGCATTTGAAGCCAGGGCTCTCAGGATGGCAGTAAATTGTGCCCAGAACATAGGCCAAGCAGCAAACCAAGAAGATGGTAGTATTTTTAACCAGCCAATACCACATTTTGTTTTTGTCTTCCAAATTGTAGTTGCTAAATTGAATTTCTGTACTAAAGATGATTGCATGCCTTGCAGGTTTCTTTGAGCGGTCTCCAGATTTGCTAGAGGCTGCAGTAGCTCACATCCAGTTAATCATTGTAACCAAGTGAGTATTAATTCAGCGTTGTTCGAAGCACGTACTGTTCCTTACCTTCCACGTTCTCTTTTGTTTTTGGTTAAAACAAAGATGATTCATCTGTTATTCTTCTTAATTGTGTTATACTGCTAGGTTCATCGCAAAGGTGCAGCAGGACATTCCTGGACATGGAGTGAAGGAACAGCTCCAGAACCTTTGCAATGTTTATGCCCTCTACATTCTTCACAAGCACCTGGGCGACTTCCTGGCTACTGGGTGCATCACACCGAAGCAGGGAGCGTTGGCAAATGAGCAGCTTGGCAAGCTTTATGCACAGGTATGCTGGTGTTTGTTTGTCTCGTAGTATCAGTATTGCTGATATGAAGTGTAAGTTGGTGGTGGACATGATTGCGACAGGTTCGTCCAAATGCTGTTGCGCTGGTGGATGCGTTCAACTACACAGACCACTACCTGGGATCGGTGCTGGGACGGTATGACGGGAATGTGTACCCGGCACTGTACGAGGAGGCGTGGAAGGACCCTTTGAATGAGACGGTGGTGCCTGAGGGGTACCATGAGTATCTCCGCCCCTTGCTCAAACAGCAGCTCAAACTCTCCAGGCTCTGATCTGTTTTGCTACCGCCTGGAATTCTCCATGGTGGTCACCTTCTCAGAGAATCTGACACAGCGATCCCCACTCCGAATGAAAGAGTGAAATAAACTCCTAACGATTCCTGTTGAAGCCAAGGAAGAGGTAGATAAATATAAATGTATTCTGTAGCGATCATATATAAGAAGCACGTTCAATTAATAAAGAAAGAGCGAGAGGTTGAGCATCTCTTCTGTTGCTCAAGCGTTGTATGTACCTCGTAGTGCAAACAGTAGAATGAATATGTACAAGTGCGTTGAAGTTTCACTTATTTGCCAAAAATCTATCAGGAAACAATGGCTTGATTTGCCTAATTACTAAAATGAAAGACAGTTTCCAAACACATAAAACTAGAGATTTTGCGCCTGAAAATTGAAAAGATCACGATTTGTGGCGGATGTTAGTGTGATTGTGAGATACATTAAACTGTAGACCAAATTGGTTTTCCTGTATGACTGTAGCTGTGCTTGTACAAGCAAGAATCGCAAGCAAGATACATTAAACATTGCTTTTAAACAAATGTTAAATCTAATGTGCTAAAAAATAAAAATGTTGAATCTAATTTGGATCTGATGGATTTTAAATCCATAAGAGCCCCGGCATAGTCTCGGCCCAGTAATAACTAGCATAATGGGCCTTGCGTTATTCATCGTACAAAGGCAGCAGGAACATAAATACCCCCAGTCGAGGCATCGAGCTGCTGCGCCGCCGCCATGCTTTCCTACCTGCTTCGAAGTCAAGTCTAAACCTTGATCTGCTCCACCGTCTCCAAGCGCCACAATCCTTATCCCCATCCCGTCGGCGAGGGTTTCGTCCGCTTCCTCCTCCTCGTTATGGTTGGATAAAGAAGATCGAGTACCTAAAAGCCCAATCGATTCGTTTGGTTGGCAGATGATGAACCGGCGGTTTCTGAATGTGGTGTCGGAGGCCTACAGTACTGGCGTGGTTTCTCTTCGCCGCATCAATCTCGCAGACCATCTTTTCTTCTACCCATCGAGAACTACAGCTGAATCAGAACTGGCACTGACAGAAGCAGCGATCATGGCGACCGACAAGATGCAAGTTGGCTACAAACATGGGTTTCGGTCCTTGCAGGCGAGGGCTACGAGTTTGGGGCCGCTGCCTGCTCCTACGATCAACTTCCAGCCGTCCCAACCGAAACGGACTATGGGGTGTTTAGTTGGTGATTTTTCTCTCGATTTCGTCGCTCTCCTGGGCAACGAGAGTAGGATCCTTTGTGGCGACAGATCTGGAGGAACCTCGCTCTATGATGCAGATGCTCACTCCATCCTGACCATGCACAGCCTCAGGGCTCCCAAGAGACAAGACGCCATCCCCATCAACATCACCCGCGCTGCCACTGGCTATGACGACAAGATCTATATCATGAGCCGGACTCCTGAATCAGATGTTGCGCAGAAGTTGTTCGAGGAGCTCAGCTATGCCAGTGAGGATTCCATCTCCGATTATCCACTGATTCATGGGTGGACATCTCTCCCGCCGCCACCCTTCATCTACTACCGCCCTACCTACGAGATACCTGATGCCATAGGTGGCTACGCGGTGGTCGGCTCCACTATCTATGTGACTTCTCTGGCACCTGGCATTGGCACTTACAAATTCGACACGGTGAAACGAGCATGGTGGAAGGTGGGAAAGTGGATGCTGCCATTCTTGGGCAAAGCTGAGTACGTCCCGGAGCTCAATCTCTGGTTCGGCCTGTCACCTTCCCGGCCCTTCCACCTCTGTGCTGCTGACCTCTCCACGATGGACTTGCAGCGACCGCCCAGAGTCCAGCATGCTTGGGTGGACTTTGATATGCCCAAGAATTGGGAACCCTTACAGCTTGATTTCGTCAACCTGGGCTCTGGCAGGTTTTGCATCATCAAGACATTCCATGGTACTATGCCTTCGTGGCAAGTGGGTTTCTCTGACGCTGAAGACGATGGCAATGAATTATCAGTTGACATGAGCGATGTGATTGACTGGGAGTTTGCTGTCTTAACTGGCGTAGAGGTGGTGCGCTCCTGCGATGACGAGTCTCCGGAGGGTGTCCGGATGATCAAGCACAAGTCCAGGTTCTACATGTTTGAAGACCATAGCATCAAGAGGGTGCTCTGAATCAATCTGAGTGCCATGGGGACTCTATTTGTTCTACAATAAACCAATGCTTTATCTGTTTGAATTGTCATCTTGTAGTAGAGTGTAACAGATTAAAATACGCAAGAACGGCGTGGTCTCGAAAAAAAAAAAAACAGATTACTTGTACGCTTTAAATTCCTTTCTGTAGTGCTCCTACCACGTAAAGTGGTAAAGGTATCAGATGGACTGGGCGATTGCTGAGAGGGCGTGCTATGTGCCGCCCCGGGTCGGGTGGCCAGGGGAAGGCCTAGCTAAGGGCCCACCCTGGCGACTCCGCTCCCACGCGCCCCGGGCCTTCTCCTTCCTCGCGACTCCGGCTCCCACGCTGCTGCCTGCCCCGCCCGCGGGGCGACCTAGGGCTCGCCGGAGACCCGGCGAGCCCTAAGCGCCCGCGGCGGCCTCCCTTCCCCCTCCCCTCTCTTCTTCTCCCCTCCGGCGAACCCTAGCTCCGAGCTCCAAAGCCGGCCATGGCGCCCCCGCCCGACCGGCCCAACCGCCCCTGCCGCAACCAACCGCACCTAAGCCGCCCAGCGACCATTCCGACCACCGGGCGGCCTACCTCCCCCGGTCGGCCGGACATTCTATAGCCGGGGGATTAGGTGGAGATGGGTTTCGTCGTCGCGGGGGCCGTCGTCGTCGTCTCCGACTCCGGCGCCTGTTAGGGTTAGGGTTTCATCGCTCCGCCTCCGTCGTCGTGCGGGCCGTGCAGGCCGTGGGCCGGCCTGCTACAGGGGTGGTCGGCGCGCGCAATGGCGCCGACTGGTCGGTGCCGATGATTCCGGTTGCCGAGTGCTCCAGCTTAGCCTTAATCACTTAAAAACTGTATTACTCCTTTGTACTAGTACTAATTGTAGAGCAGACAGTGCTCAGCATCTGATAATTTTGGGGCTCTTCATAATCAGCTAGTCCTCGTCTAAATGTATCAGCCTATCTCTAATTCTAACTTCGTGTCAGTCAGTTAGGAAAGGGAGATGTCAAATTTTTGAGCCGGATAAATGGTATCCTTTCGTGAACTAAACTCAGTTCTCATCGGCAGTGCAACAGCAGGTTGTTACTCTACAGCTTCAGCCCTTGGTGCATCCATATGATGCATATGCATTATATTTCTGTGATCAATGGCAGGTGAATTGCTTTTGGCTTATGTCTGAATTATATTGTATGCACCTCGGATTATTTCAGCCTTACAAAAACAATATGTGAATAACATTCCAGCATGTGTGTTGTTTGGGTAAAACAATTTGGGTATCTTTCTTGTGGAGTATCCCGTTGTTGCTTCTAGCCAACAACGCTTGATAAACTTGCTTTCTCATATCTTCTGACATCTCTTTCCTCCGGTGGTTCACTTGAACATGCTCTATTTCAACAAAAGAACATTCATTAGAGACCAGCATGCATGTTCTAGTAGTACCAAAATTTTACAAACCGAGCTATAACTTTTACTTACCATTGATGTTTTGTAAGAAATCAAAATCAACCACGCCAAACTCATCTAGAGGTAAGTTCAAATCAAATCCTGTCCAAAGGAAGCTTGGAACATGAGACATGACACAAGAAAATAGAGGAAACTAATAATAGATGCCTTGCCGTTTTAGATCCAATAGTTGGTAGGTTCTTGGGAGGTAATCTGGGTTACCTTTCATGTAGTGTTGTATTTGAAAAAAAAAAAACTCTTTTGCTTAATGAAAAACGTGCTTCGGCGTGATCTTGAAAAAAAAAATTATTCAACGGAGGCTCGTCGGCAAGCTGCTGCATGTCTTCGTCGAGCTCGTCGGCATCATCCAGCTGCTGGAAGTCATCTTCAACCGGAAGCTCGTTTAGATCAAATGTAGTGGCCACGTGTGTAGTGAGTGTGTCACGCTTGCTCTAGCATGCTCGGCTGTTCATCTGCTCAGGGACTTTTTAATAGGCGATTAGAAGGCCAATGGTCGGGCAGCCAGCGCGCATGTGCACGCAAACGCCGAAAAAATCGACGCGTCGCTGAAACCAGTAGGCCTAGACGATGTTGCTACTTAAAACCGCACCGTCGTCGTATTTAATAGGGGCAAATATGAAAAAATTACCCTTAATTAATGACTACTTGGTATGCACAATCATGTCCTAAACGACCTCTAATTCCAAAACCAGAGGGAGTATATTCTCACCGGCCCTTGATATAATAGGAGTAAGCTAAAATCATCTATGCAACCAACCAACAACTTGTATGTTCCATTGCAACATATGCATCTTCAGTCTTGATAGATACTCTAGTGTAAGGAGCAAGTGTGCGCGTGTTGTGAGTGTCTAAGCTAAGCTAAGTGTAACCGAAAAACATGTTTTTTCTGTGTGTGTCTTTCCGTGCAACGTCAAAAGAGCGTAGCCCTCCACAAGCGTCCACCGGCTCATTAAACCTATCCCTTCATTCTTTCGAATTCATTCAATTCGATCACGCGGCGCTACGCTAGCACTAGTGCAGGATGGACCTTTATTTCAGGTTCCAAACCCCTCTACTCCAGGTTATGCTACCCGGAATAGGGGTTAGGGAGTAAAGGGTTTGGAAACCGGAATAGGGTGCACTTACTCCGGGTTGGAAACACCAACGGGAGTAAAGCTCTGCCCCAGCACGTGGCGGTCCGAAGCTTTACTCCCGGTTGGTGCTTTCAACCCGCAGTAAAGATTGTTCTTTTTTTCTTTTTTGTTTTTCTGTTCATTTTAATTCATGATTTGTTTTGATTTTAATTATTACTTTTAGTTAATGATTTGTTTTGATTTTAATTATTACTTTTAGTTAATGATTTTGTTTTGTCTCAAATTACATATACAAGTATTTTTATACACATATTACCTAATAACTAATATTCATATATTACACAAATATAATTAAAGTACACATATATTACTCAAGTCCACAAATATATTAGTCTCGATTACATATATTAGTCTTGATTACATAACTCAAGTCCACAAATATATTAGTCTCGATTACACAACTCAAGTCCACAAATATTCATCAATATTTGTTCCCCCTTCCATGTCATCGACGTCGTTTGCCTCTCGAGTCGGACATCTATACCTAGAAAACAAAAACCAAAATTGCTAGCATTTATAAGACAAGTTGACAAGAAGTTAGCATTTATAAGTAGGAAACCTAACGGATAATTGTTGCATGTCGGACAACAATTCTCTGATTTTTTTTTTTTTGTAAGCTACGGATAATTAACACAAATCAGATACAATTGACAATCCAACTTATAAAGCCTTTGAAAATTTTGACACTTGGACACTAATGTTGGACAAATCGATTTATGGGAAGCAATTCAAACAGCACCCACACTGGTACATTCATGCAGTGGCGGAGCTCTGTGGTGGCAAGGTGTGGCGCTCGCTATACCTTGAAGTCTGAAAAATGTGAACTCTATATATACTGTATACTATTTATAGATACTAGGAAGAATTCTTAGGCAGCAATGAGACGAAGAAAAACAGTAAAACGTGAATATTACAATGTTTTGTTGATCTTGGGCTGCTCACAAACATACAGGACATGGCCAGTGGTCACGTATATACGTATATGTTATCGATTTTGCCACACCTTATTTTTGTTTCATCCTCCGCCACTGCATTCATGTGTTTAACTATCTCTGTATGTACGGCTGATGGGGACATGGAGTCAAGGGTGAGTTTTGCATGAATCTTAGGCCGGCCGGCCGTCAGAACAGGTGCTGCATTTGCTTAGGAGTAGTTCAGATCCTGGTTTCGGCGGTGTCTTTCATGTGCTGCACCTACGTCGAATGGGTGGGTATAATACGTGGACAATATGAGACCAGCCTCCGGACGCTCTATTCACAGAAGCACTATAAAAGACCGGCCGGCCTAGCTAGGCTTTTTTTTTTTTTTTTTTTTGAAAGATCCGGTTTTCGGCTTTGGTTATATTAAGAAGAATAGAGTTTACAACAACACCACCCGCGTGTAGCAGACCGCTCGCTGAGGGGCAAAAAACCCACGCCAAACAAAGAGTGAAACGACAACCCAAAGAAACTAAGTCCGGAGGAACCAAGCCTATTCTAACTCCACAAGCAACGCCTTGCCAGAAGGTTACGACGCCGCGAACGCCGCCGTTGCTTTCGCCCAAGACGGACGGTTTTCACCCGTGAAGAAAAGCGGGCGCGACGCCCCCATCGGGAACGGCGCCGCCCAGGTATCGCCGTCGCCCGTGCTTACGCCCAAAGGACCCCAGTTCGAGACCTCGGCTCAGATCCCGCACTTAGGAATTCGCCACCGTCGTCGCTGCCCGTCGCCCTGTTGAAGCCCCGCCAGGAGGGCCTCGACGCCGCCGGTCGCACATCACAACCGCAGGCTGCGTCGGCCACCCCCACCGCCGGAGCGACATGCCAAAGAACCGCCATCACACTGTTGTCGGCGTGTCCACCGGCCGCGCGGCAGCGCCCTCTTCGTCTTCGTCTCGATCATGGTCGCGCCTCCGCAGCGGCTCAACCCGGGAGCACGAACCGAACGGTCGCTCTCACCGGGAGCCCCACGGACTACCTCATTTCCCTCGGCGCCACGCGCCAGCAGTGACAGAGACTCACCGGCCCCGGGCGCCGGCGATGGGGAAGAGCTCGCCCGGCCAAGGCCATCGTGGGGAGGTGACGTAGAGGAATCACCCCCAACGCCCGAACAGGCCCACCGACCACCACCACGGCGCGCGCAGCAACCACCGCACCCGCGAAGCTGCCACACAGCCCGGCCACCCCGGGCACCGGATCGGGAGATCCGGCCCCAAGGTCTCGCCACCGCCATGAAGGAGACGAGAAGAAAAGATGGCCACCGCCGTCGGCACTATGGCGCCACACCAAGCCCCGGGGCCCCGGATCCGGGCGTGAGGAAGAGAACCCGGGGCCCGAGCCCGAATGCCGCGCCACCATGGCCGGCGCCGCGCCGAGCGCCCCCCGGCCACGGGCGGTGGATCCGCCGCCGGCGCCATCCGGCCGCCCGGGCTCGGAGAGCCCAAGCCGGCCCTATGACGCCACCGCACGAGGAGGAGGGCGTGGGGAAGAGCTCGACGCGGAGTAGAGGCCCGCCGCCCGTCGCCGTCCTACCGCCCTTTCGGGCCAGCGGCGCCGACAGCGTGCTTCGCCCGCGCCACCCGCTGAGCCCCACGCGGCTCCGCACCACGGTCGCCGCGGCGACCGAGCTGACGGCGCCGCCACACCGCTGAGAGGAGGGCCCGCCGCCGCCTTCCGGCGGATCGCGGCCTTGCCGGGCGGCGCTCAGCGGCGGCGGCGGGGAGGGAGGACCGGGCGGCGGCGCGCGGCTGGGGTTTCCCGCCGCCCGCGTGGGAAGCCACGCGGGGCTCGGGGCGCGAAACCGGTGATGTATGTACCCGGTATCGCCTAGCTAGGCTGAAGTCATATCATACAACCAACCCTAAACTCACGACGACACACGTGCAATGGCACACCCTACTATCGTGGTGATCCCATTAGGCGTTCGAGGCCACCTCCCATCCATCCTCGGCGGCAAGCGAGTGCTCGCGAAGCCGCCGTCCTATGTCGCTCACCGTGCTCGTCATGCAGATGACCATGTCCGCCAACCTCATGTCCGATGTCGCCGACGCCATCCAGCGGGAAGCGGACTCCGGCCGACATCCGCTTCGTCCACCTCCCGGCCGTGGAGCTCCCCGCTGTCTCGCACGGTCTCGAGGACTTCATGGTGAGCTTCATGCAGCTCCACAAGACGTGCGTCAAGGAAGCCATCTCCGGACTGTCGTCCCCGGTAGCCGCGGTCGTGGCCGACTACTTCTGCACCCCACTGTTCGACGTCATGCGCGAGCTCGCACTGCCGGTGTACTTCTACTTGCCGGCCATCGCATCGTTTGTCGCGCTCATCCTGCGGATGCCGGCGCTGGATGGGGAGATATCCGGGGATTTCGAGGCGATGGAAGGAGCAGTTGATGTGCCCGGCATGCCACCGGTGCCGGCTCGTCAGATGCCAACTCCCGTCATGAAGAGGGATCCAAACTACGCGTGGTTCGTGTTCCACGGCAACCGCTTCATGGAGGCCGCTGGCATCATCATCAACGCGGTGGCCGAGCTGGAGCCGTCCATCCTTGCAGCCATCGCCGATGGACTGTGCGCGCCCGGACGCCGTGCTCCAACCGTCTACACGGTCGGCCCCCTCCAGAACTTTAAGCCGGCCGCCGGCGACGGCGAGCAGCCACAGCTACACGAGTGCGTGAGGTGGCTCAATGCACAGCCACCGGCATCCGTCGTGCTGCTCTGCTTTGGGAGCAAGGGCGGTAGCTTCTCCTCGACTCAGGTCCGAGAGATCGCCGACGGCCTCGACCACAGCGGGCACCGCTTCGTGTGGGTACTCCGTGGCCCACCCGACAATTCAAGTCGTACCCAACGGATGCCAACGTCGACGAGCTCCTCCCAGAAGGTTTCTTGGAGAGGACAAAGGACAGGGGGTCTCGTGTGGCCCAAGTGGGCGCCGCAGACGGACATCCTCGCCAACCCTGCCGTTGGTGGCTTCGTGACCCACGGCGGGTGCAACTCGATCCTTGAGAGCCTGTGGCACGGCGTGCCGATGGTGCCGTGGCCGCTGTTCGCGGACCAGCACCTGAACGCGTTCGAGCTCGTGTCCGTGATGGGCGTCGCCGTGGCAATGCAGGTGGACAGGAAGCGGGACAACTTCGTCGAGGCGGCGGAGCTGGAGCGCGCGGTCCGGAGCCTGATGGGCGGGTCGGAGGAGGAAGGCGCGAGAGAAAGCCGCGGAGGCGAAGGACCTATGCCGGAAGGCCGTGGCCGACGGCGGGTCCTCGGACGTGTCGCTGAAAGAACTAGCGCGTGAGATTGGAGAGCATGGAGAATTCCGAGCAAGAACGGAAGCAGCGACGCTTCCTGAACATGTTCACTACCCCGCTGCCACCCTTGGCGCTGGCATCCATGGTTGACCTGCCGATCGCTGATGCAGGCCATGCGGCTTGACTGTCACGTCACCTGTGGTTTCAACATGTATTGTCTAATGCTGGTCAGTATTCCAAATAAAGGGGAGTCGTAGGGTGGTTCTTCAGTAGGAGGCATTTGGCGGAGAGAGGTGTGTAACCAGCATTTAGTGTTGTATCCATGTTTAAATGATGAATGAGAACAATTGCATTGTGTTAAGCTGGAATGGGAGGGGCTAAATGTAGTGAATCGTAGACAATTAGTCAGAGATATGATCAGCGATCACTGAGCGACAAAGGTCTTTCCGTCCTCGTGTGTTTGCATGAATTTGTTCTTGAGCGACGTCGTGAGTTGCCGATTACCGTCGAGCTGCAATTCCAGGCAGCCGGCCCTAACACCTTCCTTGTCTCTCCCCGCTGGTTCGTGGCACAGAAGATCCAGCTACGGGAGAGAAGAAGATCGGTTGATTTTCTCTCTGGACTTCATTTACAAAAATTGTATTGTAGAGAATAGTTTCTTGGTATGGAGTCCAAAATTATAGAAACTACTCTATTGTTTCCGCACTGTGAGTGCCCTAATTCCAAACTAGATGGAGTATATTGTCACCAGCCCTTGTGATATAATAGGAGTAAACTGAGATCATCTATGCAACCAACCAACAAGTTGTATGTTCCATTGCAACATATGCATCTTCAGTCTTCATAGATGCTCTAGAGTAAGGAGCAAAGTGTGCGTGTGTTGTGACTTGTGAATGCTGCATTTGCTTAGTTCAGATCCTGGTTTCGGTGGTGTCTTTCATGTGCTGCACCTACCTCCAATGGGTGGGTATGATACGTGGACAATATGAGACC
This sequence comes from Hyparrhenia diplandra, assembly GCA_015847255.1. Classification (NCBI taxonomy): domain Eukaryota; kingdom Viridiplantae; phylum Streptophyta; class Magnoliopsida; order Poales; family Poaceae; genus Hyparrhenia; species Hyparrhenia diplandra. The sequence continues at coordinate 15,799 of JADLZK010009885.1, forward strand.
ACGTAGCGGAAGGAATTCCCAGCGTCCGGACGCTGCTGTATTCACAGAAGCACTATAAAAAGACCGGCCGGCCTAGACTGAAGTCATGATCAACCATAATAAACTCACGACGAAGTACACACAATGGCACACCCAACTGTAGTGGTGATCCCATTATGCGTTCCAGGCCACCTCCCATCCATACTCGAAGCCGGCAAGCGATTGCTCGGCAGAAGCCGCCGTCTATGTCGCTAACCGTGCTCGTCATGCAGATGACCATGTCCGCCAACCTCATGTCCGATGTCGCCGACGCCATCCGGCGTGAAGCGAACTCCGGCCTCGACATCCGCTTCGTCCACCTCCCGGTCGTGGAGCACCCCGCCGTCGCGGAGGGCCTCGAGGATTTCATGATGCGCTTCATACAGCTCCACACGACATGCGTCAAGGGAAGCCATCTACGGCTTGTCGTCGCCGGTGGCCGCCGTCGTGATGGACTACTTCTGCACCACCCTGTTCGATGTCACGCGCGAGCTCGCACTGCCGGTGTACGTCTACTTGACGTCCGGCGCGTCGATGCTCACGCTCCTGCTCCGGTTGCCGGCGCTGGATAAGGAGATCTCGGAAGATTTTGAAGCCATGGAAGGAGCAGTCGATCTGCCCGGGATGCCGCCGGTGCCGGCTCGTCTCATGCCATCGCCTGTAATGAACAAGAATGCAAACTTCGCGTGGTTGGCGTACCATGGCAACCGCTTCATGGAGGCCGCTGGCATCATCGTCAACACGGTGGCCGAGCTGGAGCCGTCCATCCTTGCGGCCATCGCCGATGGCCTTTGCGTGCCCGGACGCCGTGCTCCAACCGTCTACCCGATTGGCCCCGTCCAGGATTTTAAGCCAGCCGCCGGAGACGGCGAGCAGCCACAGCTACACGAGTGCGTGGTGGCTCAACGCACAGCCACCGGCATCCGTCGTGCTGCTCTGCTTTGGCAGCATGGGCGGTAGCTTCCCCTCGCCTCAGGTCAAGGGATCTCTGACGCCCTCGAGCAAAGCGGCCACCGCTTCCTGTGGGTACTCCGTGGCCCACCCGACGGTTCCAGGTACCCAACGGATGCCAACGTCGACGAGCTCCTCCCAGAAGGGTTCTTGGAGAGGACAAAGGACAGGGGTCTCGTGTGGCCCAAGTGGGCGCCGCAGAAGGGCATCCTCGCCAACCCTGCCGTCGGCGGCTTCGTCACACACTGCGGATGGAACTCGATCCTCGAGAGCCTGTGGCACGGCGTGCCGATGGTGCCGTGGCCGCTGTTCGCGGAGCAGCACCTGAACGCGTTCGAGCTCGTGTCCGTGATGGGCGTCGCCGTGGCAATGCAGGTGGACAGGAAGCGCGACAACTTCGTCGAGGCAGCGGAGCTGGAGCGCGCGGTCCGGAGCCTGATGGGCGGGTCGGAGGAGGAGGAAGGCGCGAGAGAAGGCCGCGGAGGCGAAGGACCTATGCCGGAATGCCGTGGCCGACGGCGGGTCCTCGGACGTGTCGCTGCAAGAACTACTGCGTAAGATTGGAGAGCATGGAGAATACCAAGGAAGAAGGGAAGCAACGACGCTTCCTCAACATGTTCACTACCCCGCTGCCACCCTTGGTGCTGCAGGCAGCCATGCGTGACCTCCTGAATGATGACGCAGGTCATGCGGCTTGACTGTTACCTTGTGTTTGAACATGTCGTCAATCTGTCTAATGTTGGTCAGTATTCCAAATAAAAGAGGAGTCTTCGGTGGTTCTTTAGTAGGAGGCATTTGGCTGAGAGGTGTGTAACCGCCATTCGGTGTTGTATGCATGTTTAATTGTGAATGAAAACAATTGCATTGTGGTGTTGAAACGGTGGATTCAATGGTCTGACTATCTCCGCCAGGCGGTGCTCTGGGGAGAAATTTGTATTTTGGCCAAGCAGGAACACTTGGTATTCAATGGTAATAAATATCATTCACCAACCCTATTTTAAATAGCGCTATAGCGCTATTTAGCGTTTCTAGAAGAGGGACGCTAAGCTACGGCGATTTTAGCGCTAAGCGCTATCTGCTGCTATTAGCTGCTCATAGTGCGCTAATTTCGCTCATTTAGCTTTGCTATTTGTAGTTGGGCTGTCATTTCCGTCGGCCCAATTAAATGGCAGACCCAAATCATCCAGCAACCGTAGCCGTCCCCACCCGGTGCCCTGCCAAATCTCGTGCTCGCTCTGAGTGTTGGCGGCTGCGGTGCCTTGCACAAGACCAGTCATGTATGAAGTTGAACTATGAACTTTGATGTGATGTGTTAGTAAGACTTTCAAATATCTATCCCTATTGGTATTCATAATGTTTTCATTTTTATTATGTGTAAAGTTACATTATGTTTGGTATATTTTTGCTCGGCGGCTAAATGGCTTAGCCCGCTATAGTCTTTCTTAGCCTTTTTGGAGAGGCTCTTTGCTAAGAGGCTTAGCCCGCTATTTAAAACAGGGTTCATCAACCAAACAATACGGAGGGCTGAGTCCCCTATTTATAGTTTACAAGTATACGGGGAGTGCTAAGTTACATTTCTACCCCCTTTGATGCTCGGCATATTCCTAGTAGCAGTCACCACTGTCCACGGTTTTTCCTTGTCTTTGCATATCATGAACTGCCTTAGCTTACGGGCTCGCCAACAACACTTTTAGGGCCCGGTCTCCATACGGTTCACACGGCGGCACCTACGTCGATCTGATCTCCGGCCGATCCTGCCCGATCGTACTCGGTTCTTCGACTAAGCATCTCGGGCAGATCGTCCTTGCGGTTGTGGCGTTGGCGAAGGTCTTAGCGTCCCCTCACGATCGGGTGATGGGCTTCTTTGAAGTTAGCGAAGAGATATCTCTGCCAGGTCCGTGATAATCTCCGCCCGACCTCCGCGAGTCCACGCAAGGTAAAGACATGGTCGGGCGAAGGAATCATCGGTTAGCCGCTGCTTTGGGAACATCTTTGTGTACCAGTTGATTGCTTGGGCAACACCTGTAGGCACAAAAATCCTGGTCCTTGCGCCGCACACACCGACAAGCGGAATAGGCGGCTTTACTCGCCCCAGTGTCTTTGAATCGAAGGCGTGCGATCAATTTGACTGTTAATTGACAAGGAGATAAACGTGAGATGCGGAACATGCACGGTGAGACCAAGACGGTTCGCATGTATGGCTCTAAGGCGGATGTGAAGACATATAGCTATGAAAGCTATGCTGTCGATGAATAATGAATGCATTCGTAAACATATATGAAGATATGATGTAATAACAGTTGCGAATGATCATAAAAGTCATGTTTGAACAAATAAAGTCGATCATTATGATGTGCTATCGTAAAAAGCTCTATTGCATAGATCGAATTAATTGACAACATGATAAATAAAAGAAATATAAATCATAAACATCATTATAGATATTCATGACACGTGAAAGCATAACCGTGTTCGGCAAGCTTGCCAAATCGGGGTCCATGAAGAAGGAACTACCCTACGTAAAAACCTATCGAGTTAAAGCGATCTCTAGTCCACGGATGACTAGCTCTAGAGTAACCCAAAGATACGTATCCACCGGATGACACATCTGTCAAGATCTAAATGTATACGAACCCACAACATGTAACAACTTAGATTGATCTATCTCGGCTATGATAAGCAGATAGATCTAGCGGCACGGTAAGATGAACAATGAAAGTACTAGAAGCAACTAGATCTATGATAGGATAAAGCGAGACTTCTCAATCTAAATTGGGCAAAAAGTGTGTGCAAACATAATTGAATAAATAAATTGAAAGCATTGCAAACACGTGGTAACTTAATGAATTCATTAGATCTTGCCAAAATCTAATGAAGCCGATAACTAGCTCTAAAGCGGACCTTAGCCCACGGATGGCTCATGATCGACAAAAGAACCCTCTTGCCCACGATAGCTTAAATCCATGGCGACGATACTAAGCGTGAACAAGACTTCTTGCAATAATCTAAATCCGCCGACGATACTAGACATGGTGCAAGGTTGCGGTACTTACGGAGGTCGACGGGTCGATGAATCCTCTCGCGATAGATCGGCGACACGACCGGACTCGAAGGGTGGCGGAGCCAAGGCACGCGGGCGGGTTTGTTGTATTGATTTGGTAGATCTTTTACGAGTTGCCGGGGGTCTTATATTTATACCCTGGGCTTTGACGAGTCCTAACTAATTACGAATAAATGTAACTAAATATCTAGCTAAGATACATTGTCCTCCAAGTCTTCGAGTCGCGAAATTGCACGTGACGTGGGCCCTCGTCCTCGAATATCTTCCTTGATGCTCCACGCTTGCGAATCATCATTTGCTCGGCTCCTTTCTCGGACTCGGGCTCCTAGCCGAATAGCGGCGGCTTCGAATGCTACTGGCGTCACGCTTGTCTTTTGCTAGCCGAATGACTCCTTACCGAACCATCGTGCGCCGATCCATGGTCATCCGGGCTTTACCAAATTTTGGTGTTAACAACACCTTCGCCTGCTATCGGGGACCATGTCCCAACATGTGTTAAACTGGAATGGGAGAGGGTTAAATGCAGTGAATCGTAGACAAGCAGTCAATGACATTATCAGAGATCATTGAGGGACTCTAGTGTGGTTACAAGAGACCAAGCAATGGCAGTGATGAATGACAACATTTATGGCCGTGATGAACGACAACTATGCTCCACTACTGGCGACCAATACTAGGGGAGAGATGCTCACTTGTTCACTTTTTTAGATTATACAACATAACTCACACACTCACCCTTATAAACACATGCACATGAATCCTACCCTTATACACTCTCACGATGTGCTTGTATCCTACCCTTATACGCTCTCACGAGGAGTCAAAACCAGGATTGGAGGTGTTACCGAGGCTCTTCTAACCACTAGCCTACATGTGCTCACTTACGCCACCGCTGACACGGGCTAAAAAAAACAAAACATTTACTATAGAAATTGCTATAGCTTATGAAGAGTGTATCTATTTTCAATTTTGTCTGCATGTGTCAACGTACTAGTATGTATTTATGGTAGTTGTGCTGCTCTAGGAAGATGATGGTAGCATCCAAAAGACATGAGGATTTATAGTGCTTCAGGCCAGAGCCCTATATTCAGCCTCACAGATGATTGAGTGCATGTTCCTTGTGTGAATGCTAAAGTTCTTACAATGGGATGTGCAAGGATGGAGAATGAGGTTGGAGGCTCGAACCTACGGATCGATGAACTCCCGAAGGAAAGCTTCATGAGTCTATCTATGGAGTAAACAGACTTAGGAATGAGTCCAAATGGAACCGAATGTCTAGGATCGGTGCCCTGACCTCCCTTATATAGAGTTCAGGGCTAGCACTTATAGACAAGGTCCTACGTGGGCAGTGGTTTGTCGTACCACCCATTACCATAGTGGGCAACATTGTCTTTTTCTCTACGACATGCCAGGGACGGGTCTGACTGGACTGAGGTGACCGTTGTACTCTCACTCCTTGTGGAGTGTGAGCGGCGGGTTGTCCTGTGTTAGGGCCGGCAGGCTTTATGGGACTAGGTCCCTTTCCGCTACTCCTAGAGGTTGTGGTGGAAAGGTTGGAGGTCGTCTCCTTAGAGCGAGTCAAAGTTGGTCGGGAGGTTTTGGTTGGCCAGCCTTGGTGTTGGAACTGGACCTAGCCTTTTTAGCGTGGTCAGACCTCAACCAATAGGGCCTATACCGACTGGCGGCCTGCCAACTAATCAATGCCTTGAGATACCTAGGATATCATAACCCCGATAACACGTTTTCTCAACAAAAAAATCATGCACCGTGTGTTCCACATGACGAGGCGAACATATTGTGTTTCCAGTTTTGGTATAAGTTATTTTGTTGCTTGTGTTCAAAGTTTTGGCAAATGTTATAAGGTATAATTCGTTCCTTTATGCTTTAATAAGTTGTGTTTCATAAGTGTTGTATTTGTAAGTTTTGGCATAATTATATGTTATAAATTACTGCTAAAATAGGATTCTTCAAAACATATGCATATGCGTCTAGTTTGTTCGCTTCGTCGTGAACACACACCGACAGACGGAATTGGAACTAAATACACCATTCAAAATCGTAGTGTTTGTTTAGCGCGTCTGGACGCCAGGATTTCCTCCGGATGACGTGGTCTCACACTGTCCACATATCCTACCCACCAGCTCAGCTTTTGCACAATTTCCTCCTCGAGTATGGTTGATGAAAAATACTATGTAGCCGTAGTACACCTGAGAAGGTAGGTGGTGCACTTCACCTGGCCTGAGGCACGCGCATCAGTGGACGCTTGTGGAGGGCTGAATAAAAACACATGTTTTTTGGCTTATACTTGTATTTCCATGTATTATTCTCTCTCTTTATACATGTATTTCCATATATAATAATGCTAACTTCATTTCAATTATAGTTTGTTTGACTTTTTACCCCAATATTAAGCACTTGTCTTATTAAAAAATTATGTAAATTATCACTTCTTTTGTTGTGGCATGCTTTATTAATAACAGTTCTTTAAGAGTGACTTAAATTTGACTATATTTGCATAATATTTTTGAATAAAAGGAGTGGTTAAATTTAGGTAAAAAGCTAAACAAATTATAGTTTAAAACGAGATGAGTACTGTATCAAATTAAATAGCCAAAACTTCAGTCCATTTGTTTTATCCAGCTCCCTCTAACACCATGAACAAGAAAATTCTCGTTGTCTTTGTTCGTTTATCTATGTTTATATGGATAAGTGATTTTTATTAATTGCTGATCTCATCAAAGTATCATCGGCACAACTGAATTTGTTTTAAACCGATGAGTAAATCATAGTATCCGCACCTCTGCCTTTCAGATTAGTCTAATAACTCCTGAATGAAAAAGAAAAGCTAAATCACTTTCTAAAAAACTTGCCGGCTCTGGTGCACCACGCACGTACCCAAACCCCAAGAGGCAAGAGATACTAATGCAGCGTTGCAATCTGCAGCAACTGATCGAATATTCAGTTGAGCACGCATCATCGTGAGAAGAGAAATTGAATAAGTGAGCTGGTGAGGAGTGAGGACAACGATCTCCATGGCCTGCTCGTCGGACCTGGTGACAACAAAAACTACTCCCTCCATTCTAAATTATAATTGGTGATTTAACTTTTTTTTTTTTACTCTTAGCACTTATCTTATTTAAAAAATTGTGTAAAAATAGTCAAATTTAAATGATTCTTAAAGAACATTTGTTAATAAAGCAAACCACAATAATAATAATAATAAAATTTTGTATAAAATTTTGAATAAGATGAATAGTCAAAGTTAGGGTTGAAAAAGGCAAACGAACTATAATTTAAAATAGATTTAGTACTTAACTAGAAAAAGCCTAAACGATTATTTAGCTTCCTAAAATCATGGAGTTTCCAAACCGCATGCAAACGGTATGCATGCATTGTTACCGAGAAACCTAAGACGTAGGCCCTCTTTTAGGACAGCTCAGTCTCATAGTAGTGGAGTAGCATTTTTTAGCTTCACCTCAACAAATGACTCTACCAATATAGCTGAAATTGTTGTTTTAAGGAGTCAACGGCGAGAGCCCCTACTTAATTTCTTTTTTTTTATTAGATTAATTGGGCTTGGCCCATTAATTATCTAGCAATTAATCACGGAAACTCCAAAGACCTACAATGAGTGCTAAGTGGTAGTGAGGAGGTTAGTATCAAATGGTACAATCACTAAGAGAGTGCTAACCTTTAAATAGAGAGCTAGGTGATTGTAACATCCCAAATGTTAATATGCAATTAAAAATTTGATCATGTCATCATTTGTTTCACAAAGCATGCTTTTGGATAACCTTTCAATGCATTAATTAAAATAAATTTATTTATATTGAAATTGTTGTGCTTTAGGGTTTTAGAGTGATTTTATTTTGTGCACATGTGTTTGATATTAATTATGATTTGGATTGATTGTTTTTATATTTATATATTTTTGTAACAAATGTTGTAGTGTTGTATCTACTCCTTTGTTGATTACGGTATGAGGTGTAATCGGGGTTTCCGATGACAAAATGCGCTTCTTAAGTTATTAGGTGCATCTGCATATTTGTCAAAGGTCTTTGGGATAATGGCGGGGTGCGGTGGGCCTAGTAATTAGGAGGTGCACCTATCCACAGATACTCTCATTGAGGAGTTGAGAGGGAGTGTGGGGGGACCACACGCGCGCGACCGCACACGACCCTGGCCGGACGTGATGTGTTGTGTTGTGTCCCTTTTGTGCCGCTCTAGACTGGCCTAACGGCTAATTGGCCCAGCCAATGGTCACATAGGGCAAAAGGGAACTGCACATGTGTAGAGTGCGCCCTAGCGAGGGCAAGTATGTAAAAACACTTTAGTAGAGTGCGCTAGCGACCCTCTATAAATATGATAGTTGTATCCTGTCTCTCCCACCTAGCCGCCGTCTCTCCCAACCCTAGCGCGCCACTGTCACTTCCACTTCCCGTTCTTGAGTTCGAGCTGTTCTTTTGCCATCTCCGGCCATAGAATCCTCGCGTGCACGAGGGGAGCTCCGTTGAGCAGGCCTCGAAACTTTTATCCGTTGTCCGTTCGTGTACCCGCCGGGTAGGCGGGCAATCAAGTTTTTTGGTGTTCTCACTACCGCGGATACCGACGGTGGATCTACCCAATGGTATAATCCAAAATATCTCTTCTTTTATGATGTTGCTCACTGTTGTTTTTAGTAGGCATAGCATATGTTACTTGTTGCGGTAACAAATATGAAGCAGATGTTCTTATGATGTTTTGTTAGCATATATATCGTTGTTTTTATGGATTAATTCACCTCATAAATTGACTAAATATTCAACAAGTAATACAGTTTACAAGGCTTTCAAAGCCCAAAAGAGAAAGAAAAAGATATTACAATTACATATGTTTTTTTATCATAACAGGAGGAGGGGGTACCCTTACTGTGCTTTTATTAAAAAAGATAATACAATGATACAATTACACATGTGGACAGTGTGTTTGTCGACAGACGGAATTTTCAGTGACAAAGTCTGACTTGCGATTTTCGCAAAAAAAAAAAAAAAAAAAAGGTCTGACTTGCGATACTGAAACTCATCAACGTTGTGGGAACCAAGCGCTGAGAACATAGTACGACGGTACGAATCAATCAGCCAAGCACTGGGAAGTTGGAACGGACCCGACTCTCCAAATGTGTGGACACGTGTCATGAGAAGCAGGCTGGTGGCTGCCTCCGTGACGGCGACGTGGCTGCATTCGCCCACGCACGCAACGCTGCCATCGCCCGCCGCCATTGCCCACGCAAGCTGACCGACGATTCCTTTGCCGGCGACGCGCACAGGCCCAGCACACTCCTTCCGACCCCGCGCATCTCCCTAGAGCACAAACGCGGCAACCTGAGCACGGTAGCAGCCACGCCGGCGACCATGGCGGACCGGTGGCGCTCCGGCGCGGCGGAAACAGCAAACAGCGCAACCCCGGCGACGGCAAACATCCCAGCACCTCCAGCACCCATAGCAAACCTCCACGGCAACACCTGCTCCGGTGACTACGGCACGGACTAGGACTAAAGGAAGGCACGCACGCGACCAAGAACTCACCCCGACGACGTTTCTTGCGCTGATTAGGTCGGAGACAAGACATAGTTGGGTGGTTGGCGGTGACAGCGGCGGAGCCGGCGTGAACCGGCGGTAACGAAGGCGTTCCGGTGCGTCCGATCATCGGATGAGGAAAAGAAAAGGTCGACAGTAATCAGGACAATAAGGAGAAACCAAAACGTGATCCATCACGACATTAAGCTCACCAAAACGGACAGAATACGGCGGCCCAGCTCGCGGCGGCGCTGTTGCCGTTCACGAGGAAGACGACGGTGAAACGGCGATTCAGGCGGAATTGAGCGAGGCGAATGGGTGGAAAAGGTGCGAAAGGAGGTTGCGGAGCTAGTGGTGCGTCAATTTGGTCGACTGGAGCACGATGGCGGTGGTGCAGCGCGGCGGAGCGGAAAAGATGAGGATGACGCCAGGACGAGCCGAACGAGCAAAACGTCTGAGCCGAGCCGAATCTACGGTGAGCCGAACGTGCGGCGTTGGTACCGCGAGAGAAGAGAGATCCAATCAGAAGAGGACACATGGGGGCCGTACTGCGCATACGAAACGGCAGGCTCGTACCCCATTTTTTCCGCGTCGGTACGTCAACTATCCAAGCGGCTTGATGGCCTTGCCCTTGCAGCTTCGACTCCGCCGATTCCTCAAGACCCACGGCCTCGTCGCCGTACGTTGCCCACGAGTACGTACGTTCGCCGGCCGTTTCCCTTTACCAACATGGATATTCGACTGCTTGCCAATCTCTTAGTAAACTTTTGCTTAATTATTGTTCATACTATGTGAAGTTTTTTTGTTTATTCAGCCCACTTTCGTCCCATTTTGTGTTACACACCTTACACATACTTTTTTTGTTTGTCTTTTTCTTTTCTATTTTTTTCTATTTAGTTCAGTCATTTTGCATGGGAGGTCTTAATCGAGCTAATTGGTTCACATACATTTGCCCTTGTCATTCTGGTTGACAGAGCAGCAGGCTATGAAGACTGAAGAACGTGGAGGGCAAAGCTCTAGAGAACCAGGAATTCAGAATAACGCTCAGCTCTGAAGCAATCCGTTGTGATCGATGCTACTATTGTATCCCCTTCTTGTACATTGTCAATGACTGATTATTGTGAATGTTTGCATGGCAACTGACAAGTAAAAAGCTGAAATTACTGTGAATAATTTATGAATACAGTGTCGGTGAATGACTGAAATTACTGTGAATGACTGATTACTGTGAATGATTTATGAATACAGTGTCGGTGAAACTGTGAATGTTTGCATGGCAACTGACAAGTAAAATGCTGAAATTTCTGGACAGTGCTTGGAAATATTCAGATTTCTGAACTGGACAGTTAAAATTCAGTTATAAGATGGATCAGCGTAAACAAACCCAATAATTTCTGCATTCAGAGGAAACACTGACTGAAAGGCTGAAAGCTGATTGTATCTTGAAACCTGCCCCTGATCCTCTATCTGCTTTTTTTGTATTGTTTATGTTATTTCCATCTTTCAATAAATACCAGTAGGGGTGCGCCCCTCCAGTTTACGGACAAAAAAATGACTTGGAGAATTCATAGCAAACTATTAGCAGAAAAAGGATATGGAAGACGATCAACTTTGTAGGTGTCAGTAGTATTATGGAAATCGCCAGCTCTCTAGAAAATTAATTGGTCAAAGTTAAGGCCAACATATGTGGAACTATATTTGACTATTTGAGTATGATTCTCTTGATTGATCTCTAGTCTTGGTCGATCTCTATTCTATAATGAGTTTGCAATAGCACAAAATTATAATTTAAATAAATAGCATTATACGATTACCAGCAATAGAACACTCGGAACAAATCACCATAGGCACATTTATATTTTTCTAAAACTGATTGTGTTGATTTCATATTCTTCTAATTTAAATGAATTAAGTTTTTGAAAATAAAATAATTTTTATTATATATATATTTTTTAAAAAAAATAAACCATCTTCGAACCCCGTTATATGGATAAATTTATCTGGTATTGATAGTTCAGTGGTCAAAGATTTCTAGTTTTAGAATTGAATGACAAATACAAAGTCAGACAATAGTTTCTTTACAAGGAAGTCAGACAAAAGTTAAATCGGAAACTGCTGGATAGCGTGGTTAGCTCCACACTAGTGTTACACCGGTTCATACATAAACAAAAGGAAGAGGCGTTTCGATATATCGTCAACTGTCGAACAGGTTCTGCACTTCTGTGCACAGCTTCATCACACAAAAGATACAACAGTGATTTTCAGCTCATGACTAAAAAGGCCAAGTTCAGAAAACTTTGGCTCTAACTATTCAGTATAGACTGTAACTACAACCCTTGATACTGTACAAAGTCGTTCAGGCACTATTGTCACACAATGCATTCAGCAGATTTCAAGTTCTGAAACTTCTTCAAGGCCAATTCAAAACGCTTACAGTCAGCAGAGCACATAAGCTCAACTAGTACCAAAAACAGGACATGCTGAGTATTCGTTTTCTGAAGTTTTTCAGAGCAGAAAAGCACAACCAGTTCTTGTCTCGTTGTACTGAAGCAGTGATACTTCTCCTTTCAACTTTCTGAAGAGATGAACTCCGATGCATCAACATTTGGGTACACTATGGTGCATCAACATCTGCGTACACTAACTCCTGAGCAGCTGAATTCACAAGGGAACAAGTAAAAAAAATAGTGAAATAGTTAGGCTCTAGGAAGCGTATTGGTGATGCTTTTGTTGAGTCAGTTAAAACAAGACATTAAACAGAAACACAGAGATTTTGGTTAGTACAAAAAAGAACTGAAAATTCTGAACAGTGAGTCAAAATAGTGGCACAATGTTGTGAACTAACGAGGTAAACAACGAATCCTATTTCTACATCCTTACTACTTTTAGCATCGACAAAACGACTGACATGCCAGAGAATCTGTAAACACAACAAAAACATGAAATTAAATCTAACAATGTGCTCTGCTTATCAGTAACTTGTATCAGATTAGTCCTAACCATTTTCTGAAACATATGTTATACAGAAACCCAAAACCAAACAGATGTTGGAAATTACATTACTAAAATAACAAAAGCACCCAAGACTCAAGGTGAGGATACTGGGTGCAGCAACTAGCCAAATATATACATTAAAAACAGAACTAAAGAAACTCTCTGAACATCTGAGCTTAAGTACATGCCAGGTAAGTTATAGGTTCTACTGTCATTAGCGTAACACTATGATCTTCTAAAGATCTGGCATGCAGCAACAAGTTCACTGATCTCTGACATCAAAGTGACAAAGTCCAAACAACAGAACTGCAGACTTTATCAGTATTCAAGTTAGTAAATGTACTCTTATCGGTTTGATCAGCTGAACATCTTTCATAAGAACATTGAGAAGAGTAACAGGCGCTGCAGAGGCTACCGAAAACAAAAATCAGCAAGTTCTTACCTGGCGACCCGGTGGTCAAGACGACGATGTCCATGGTCTCCTCGTCTGAAGGCAGGTCGATGACCAGAGGAGTCCACCGCCCGATTGAGCCGCCCGACACGCACAGCGTGATGTCGTCGTTGTTCGCTTCACCTAGTTCGTCTGCTAAATCTCTCCTCAGGTTGAACACGGACTGGCCTTCGAACGGGTCTAGCACTCTCCATTGGGGCGGGTTGAAGTGCCCCTGATCGTCCGCCCGCATGTAGTTGATTCTCCGCCAAAGCACCCCTGGTAGCTGGACGGCGGTGGAGTGGCCGCCCCGGCGCCCGATGCAGACCCGGCCACTGAAGCGCACCTCTGCAGGCTGTTGCAGTGGAGCAAAGCACTGGTGTTTAGGAAACCAAAACAAGCAGACTACTACATTGGCAACTCAGGGTCTGTTGCAAATGTTTGGGAAACCGAAACAAGCAGGCAACATAATTTTTTTAGACAAAGCAGGGCAGCAGGCAACATAAATGTACTTGCGATGAGAACAAAATGTTCAGGCCTTGTTACTATGTAGCAAGAAAATACAATAATGCTTGGCTCAAATTATTCAGAAAACAAGTCGTGAGAAAGAACATCTGATATTATGAATTTCTGATCAAGAACTGTTCCTTAAAAAGCGCACCAAAAGCAGAGCAGCAAGAATTCAAGATCCCAGGACCTCTGCTTCCTCAACAGAACTTTTGAGCGAAAGAAGTAGTACGAATAACTCCATCAAGATTCAGTTACTAATAGTCACAATAACAGAGAGAAGAATCCAATCAATCATTAAGCAAGTTTCAATGGGATGTCGTCGGACAAATTCCAAGAACCCTTCTAGTCCCAAACCATCACGAGGAGTTCGAAGAGGAGGGCACGGCGAAGTCGGCGAACTCACCGGAATGACCGGAATCGGATGTGGAAGCTCAGGCGGGAACTGTCTTGAGGGGATGGCCTCCACCCCCAATGCACTGGCCAGGGGCCTGGCAATGCCGTGTCCTCGTCGTCGGGACGGCACCATTCGCCGAACGTGAAGTGCCTGAGGTAGATGTCGTCGGACCCATCCGCCGCCCTGACGGCCTGAAACAGGACGTTGTCCTGCTCCGTGGAATCGTAGGTGCACTGGACGGGGCAGCACTCGAACTCCTCGTCCTCTACTAGGGCGAGGTACCGGCCGTAGGAGGCGCTGTGGAAGAGCACGTAGTCGACGCCGCCGCGCACCAGGCGGTGCAGCGCCCACGCTCGCTGCAGCAGCCCCATGGGTCTCGCTGCAGCCGATGGCCACCCCGTCCGCTGTGCCGAACAGGTACGCTTCGTACTCGCGGATCCACAGCGACACGAGCGTCCGGTCGGGGAAGGAGTCCACGTCCATCGCCGCCGGCGCTGGTTCTTCTCCTGCGAGGGCGAGGGCTTGGGTTGCTTGGCGGTGACGATGTTGGGTTGCCGGGGAAGCGAGAGGTGGAAGAAGAGGGAGAGGAGAGTTTGTTGCGGCAGTTACGTTTCGGCACCCGGGCGGCCAGGCGGGGTGGGGAATTTCAAGGCGACGGGCCTTCTTCGGCTGGACTGGGCTGGGCTCTAAGCGCAAGTCGGTTGCTGGATAGGCCAGCTGTCCACTGGCAGGTGGGGTCAGTCAGTCAGGGCCGAGAGGCGAGTCTATTCCTTCCTCTGCCAACCCTGCTGGCCACAGCCACTGGCATGTGGGTCCACAGAAGTTGTAGATGGATCTTTTTCAAGCACGCAAGATTAGTGTCCTTCCATCAGAGGTTCAGACTGCAGAGCAACAAAAGGGAGGCATGCGATCATTATTATTACTTCATTAGTATGTTGGTCTCAACTTTCAAGCACAAGAACACAAGCCTCCTGTATTTTGGTACGAGTTAGCACTGTCCCCATAAAGGACTTGTGCAGAGAAAAACGTCCATGGTTCATGCCATGACCCATGGCCATGGACGCCGGGATCGTCTTCGCGCCTAACTCAGGTGAAAAACAATAATCTGAAGCGAGAGCAAGAGGATGAACAATATTTGGGTCCCTGACAGCCAAGAACGCTTGAAAAAGTTTACACGGGTGTAATGTTATACTTTCTCTAGTTGTTATACTCACTCAGAGCTAGCTTGATGGCCTGACTGCTCACAAATGGTGAAACCATGTTTTTTAGCTCAATGTCATGGCTGAAAACTAAGTTCAGAAACATTAACTGTAATATTGGATACAACAGGATTCAGGAGCAAAATTTATTCAGATTTGGAGGTTTTATTTCCTCACGTAATTCAAAGAACCCTTTCCTGGACATCCAGGGAGCAAGATACAGAGTAAACTACTAACATTTATTGAGTCAAAAACACAACTGAAATAAATTTCGGTCAAAAAACTACTAACATTTACTTCGTTTCTTTCAGACGGAAACATATTCTTGTTACCACCTACAGATATGAAACTGTGCAAAATCGTTGGAGCACTTTTTCCCTACATAGTGCTTCACTCATTTGTAGTACTTGAACTAAAAGGCTAATTCAAACCACAAGTGGAGTTCCTGAGTTTTCTGAAACTATCACTATGAGAACAAAAGAAGTAGCAAGTTCACATCCCACTGTATCTGTAGCAGCAATAGGTGGATTCTGAAAGAGATGAACCATGATGCTGTTGTCAGCAGTCCTCCTTTTGTATGCCTTTACTGTGCATCTTCATCTGGATCAACATCTGCATACCGCAATGCCAAAGCCGCTGCATTCACAAGGGAAAATGTGAAAACAGTGACATAATTCTAAATTGACAAGTGAAGAAGCTGAAGTTCCAGAGCAGTGAATCAAAGTATTGGCACAACTGGATTTCCTGAATGGTTTGATGTATTTGGTATGCTTTTGCAATCTGCAATAAAGATTGAGACCTCCTCCACCCCACACCCCACCCCCCAAAAAAAAAAAAAAAAAAAAGAGAAGAAAATGTAAACAAAGATAAAATCTGAAATTATGTCTACCAATGTTCCTCTACTTTTCTATTGCTTCTTTCATATTAGTCCTAACTCCTAACTGACCAAAACCAATTTTTCAAACAGATGTCTGGTCACCCCCCATAAAGAAGCCAAAAGCCCAAGAAGCTCTCTGAACATACAGCATCTCAGAGTCTCTATAGTCTATAGTACACAATAGACAAGCAAGCTACATTTATTGCCGTCAGTATAATTAACACTATGATCTCACGACAAACTCAAAAATACAGAACTGCAATTATAATTGGTGGGCAAGCAGTAACAAGATCAGCATATTTATTGATATTGGTTGAGAACTGAACAAACTGAAATTTCTGGGCAGTGAATGGAAATGTCAAAACTGAATGTTGTGAAATGTACAGTTATGATTCAGTAATAATACAAGATAGACTAGCATAAGTCAATCCAATAATTGCTATATTAAGAGAAGAGACTGAAATCACAAGATAAGCTATAAAAGAGTAAATTAAACAGAGCCAATTATTTCCAGCAATCTTCTCTCCATATTTTTAGTGCTTCAGATTAGATCTAATCAAACCAAGTATAATTTCTTTCTCAAACACTTGTTGTCAGCACACCACCCACACCCACATGTACCCTTTGTCGCTTTGATCAGCTTAACACCTTTCATGAGAAGAGTAACAGGCGCTGCAGAGGCTACCGAAAACAAAAATCAACAAGTTCTTACCTGGCGACCCGGTGGTGAGGACGACGATGTGCATGGTCTTCTCATCGGGAGGCAGGTCGATGACCAGAGGAGTCCACCGCCCTTGTGAGCCGCCCCACACGCACAGCCTGATGCCTAAGACGTTGTTCGCTTCACCTAGTTCGGCTGCTAAATCTCTCCTCAGGTTGAACACGGACTGGCCTTCGAACGGTTCTTCTAACACTCTCCAATGGAGCCGGTTGAAGTTCCCTGATCGTCTGCCCGCACGTAGTTGATTCTCCGCCGAAGCACCGCTGGTGGCAGGACGGCGGGGACGTGGGCGCTCTGGCGCCCGAAGCCGCTGACCGCTGGTGGCTGTTGCAGTGGAGCAAAGCACTGGTGTTTAGGAAAGGCGCAAAGGTGTTGCTGCAAGCTGGGTTATGACGTCCAAGAAGAAGAGGTGGATTCAGAGATTGAGTCCAAATTCGAGAGGGCTTTCAAGGGCGACATGTCGAATACAAGCAGCGGTGCCTGAATGTTCTGCTCAATGGGGGCTTCGGCGTCTCAGCTCTGGACCTGAATGTGTCCGGGCTCGATGGGAAGTTGGCGACCAAGTCGCCAATGACGGTGGTGCTTTAGAAAGTGTCACTGGCTTGGTCCCTCTGCTCCTGTTGAGGCTCTTGCCAGCCTTCCTGTTCTCTTTTCTTAGTGGCGGCGCTCATCCTTTTTTTTTTAGCTTTGTTTCTTCTTTGTTTCGTTGGTAATCTTGTTATTACCAGGACTGTTGTTTGTATTTGTTTTGGTGTTGTCAACACCCCTGCTTAACGAAAAACGCGCCATACTTAGGTGGGCGTGGTCTCAAAAAAAAAGCAGACTACAGTACAAACTGAAAAGCAGACTACAGTGCAAACAAAATGTTCAGAGCTTGTTACCATGTGCCAAGAAAATACAACCATGCATGGCTCAAATTATTCAGAAAACAAGTCGTGAGAAAGAATTCCAATCCAATTATAAAAAGAACTAACGCAGATGAAGGAATAACAGAAACAAATTGACGCAGCTGTCAGCATTTTCCTACACTGTTACAAACATCCCAAGACGTTTAGCAAAATAATTTCTAGAATAGACAACACAGATTATCTAATATTAATCTGAATTTCTGATGAAGAACTGTTCCCTAAAGCGAATCAAATTATTCAGAAAACAAGTCTTGAGAAAGAATTCCAATTATATATATAAAAAAAAGAACTCTGTATCCCACTGAACTAACGCAGATCAAGGAATAACAGAAACAATTTGATGCGGCTGTCAGCATTTCTCAACACCGTTACGAACATCCCAAGACTTCTAGCAAAATAATTTCTAGAATAGACAATAAGTTTTGGCTGGAGGTACGAAATGGGAAGTCAACAAAGATTATCTGATGTTATTCTGAATCTCTGATCAAGAACTGTTCCCTAAAAGCCAACCAAAAGCAGAGCAGCAAGAATTCAAGATCCCAGAACCTCTGCTCGCCCCAAGAGAACTTTTCAGCGAAAGTAGTAGTGATCTTAGCGCAAATCGTACGAAGAACTCCATCAAGATTCAGAAACTAATAGTCACAGTAACAGAGAGAAGAATCCAATCATTGAGCAAGTTTAACTGGGATGTCGTCAGATAAATTCCAAGAACCCTTCTAGTCCCAAACCAGCACAAGGAGTTTGAAGAGGAGGGCACGGCGAAGTCGGCGAGCTCACCGGATTGACCGGAGGCGGAAGTGGAAGCGCAGGCGGGAACTGTCTTGCGGGGATAGCCTCGACCACCCAATGAATTGGCAGGTCAGCGTCCTCGGAGTTGTACCAGTCGCCGAACCTGGGGTTGCTGAGGAAGATGTCGTCGGTCCCATCCTCCACCCTGCGGGCCTCAAACAGGACGTTCTCCTGCTCCGGGGAATCGTAGGTGCACAGGCCGGGGTGGTAGTACTCGACGCCGGCGGCGGCCTCGTCCTCGTCCTCGTCCTCGTCGTCGGCCGGGACCAGGTTTAGGGCGAGGTAGCGGCCGTAGGAGGCGCTGTGGAAGAGCACGTAGTCGGTGTCGTTGCGCACCAGGCGATGCACCGCCCACACTGCGTGCAGCAATCCATCGACGTACGCGTTCCGGCCGAAGCCCTCCCCGTCCTCACCACAGGGTTTTTATACCGGTCGGTTTCCGCGGTAAACCGCGGTTACGGATTTACGGTCCGGCCCGGTATCCGGACCGACCGGTATAAAGATTTGAAATTCATAATCTAAAAATTGAAAAAAAAATCGTGGAAAAAATACTGTAAAATAGTTTGCGATTTATAGAAGCCAACGGTGCAATACTTTTTCAAATTTGAGTTCGTTTGGTATAAAACAATTTGAATTGAAGTTTGAAAAAAAAAAAAAAACGCGGGCCGGCCCGTCAAGGCCCATCAGGCCCATTGGCCGACCCCGGGAGCGGATAAGGTCGCCGAGTCGCTGGGGGGGTCAAACCAGCCCCCGAAGCTTATCCGCTCCCATCCCTTCGCTTCCGCCCGCGCCCGCCGTTTGTCGCCGCGCCGCCATTTCTCCCGGCCGGGAGGAGCGGTTTCCCGCTCGGGAGGAGCGGATTACCGACCGCGCCAGCTGGGAGCGGCTACCCGCACGGGAGATTCGGTTTCCCGGTCGGATTCGGCGGTTTACCGACCGGGCGATTGGGGAACCGACCGAGGTGAGTATTCTTTTTTTTTTTTTTAGGTTGATTTATGTGGTAGGATTGGGATTTAGGTTAGTTTTTGTGGTTGGATTCATAGATTTAGGCAGGATTTGTGTTAGGATTTAGAAAATATTTTGGTTAGCTTAGTTTTTGAGTTAGGGTTCATAGATTTAGGAAAAATTTAGGTTAGTGTAGGCAACTATTTCCATTAGGATTTATGATTTCATGTAGGATTTGTGGTAGGATGTATATTGTAGGAATACATTGTTGGTTTCTATTGTGTACATATATTGTATATATATATATTGTACGTATATATTGTAAATATATATATTATTCGTGACTTTGTGTTGTCCGTATTTTTTATGCAGGTACACAATGTCTGGGAGTGGGAGACCGAGAGACCCGGTCTGGGAGCACGGTGAAAACCTTTCTCCAGGTTGGAGGTGCAACTACTGTCACGCCGAAAAATCCGGCGGTGGTCGCACAAGGTTCAAGCGCAAAGACTTGGGCTGGCCGCGGGTCTGAGGTGGTGCATTGCAACCATGTGCCAACGGAGGTGCGTGACTACTTCCGGCGACAACTTGACAAATCCAAGAAGAGTCGTGATGACAGGACTCGTGACAGACTGGCACGTGAACGTGCTGCACAAGAGGGTAACACTCCCATGGGCGAGGATGAATTTGAGGCTCAGATGCGCGAAGCAACTGAGCGGTCGAGACTTCAATATGAGTACCAGCAGAGGGTTGAGCAAACAGGGGGACATTATGAGCGTGGAGGGGGTAGTGGTGCAGGTGGCAGTGGTGGTGCAGGTGGCAGTGGTGGTGCACGTGGCAATCAATTTCAAAGGATGTTCACGGGCGGGAGATCTACTTCTACAAGGGAGCGCCTGTAGTGGTGGAGGACTACCCGGGCGGCCCGCGGTGCTAGCAGAGGAATGACCCAACCAAGGATTGATACAGGGTCCTGGACGCAGAAGGGCAAACAAGCCAGGCATGCTATTGGTAAAGCTTGGTCCAAGTTTTTCCATAATGTAGGACAACCTGGTAGTCATGCCGACAATCCGTACTTTATTGGTGCCATCCGAGAGACACAGAAGTGGGGTAAGTACCTATACTTGGAGATTGATGGCTTGAGGTGTTCTCATTATTTTTCGTGTTCTTATTATTCCCTTATTGTTTCAGGTGAAGGCGTCACGTCACCCACTGGAAAGGAGATCGATGGCAAGTACTTAGATGAGAATGTCAAAGACTTGAAGGATAAGTACCTCCACTTTCAGAAGGACTGGCCCACCTATGGCGTCACTTTGATGTGTGATTCTTGGACTGGCCCAACTAGAATGAGTGTGATCAACTTCTTGATTTATTGCAATGGGATCACATGGTTTCACAAGTCAATTGATGCAACTGGTAAAAGTCAAGATGCTAAGTTCTTGAACGCTGTAAGTGGACCTCGTAAACATAGTTGTCATTTTGTTCTTTTTAGTTGTGCATTTTTGCAGGAGATGTTGTGCATTTTTGCAGGAGATTCGGCAGGTGGTGATTGAGATTGGCCCCCAGCATATTGTCCATGTGGTCACGGACAACGGCTCGAACTACAAGAAAGCTTGCAAGGCGTTGAAGAATGAGTGGGCTCACATTGCTTGGACACCTTGTCTTGCACACACCATCAACTTGATGTTGAAGGACATTGGTGGCGGCCCGATCATGCGGTATGATAGCCGATTTGCAAGAGAATTTCAACATGGTTGCACAACTTTTCGGGTGCGAACCATATGATGAGGAAAGCAATTGGTGGTGAGTTGGTTAAGTGGAATGCCACTAGATTTGGGACCAACTACATGTTCATGGAGAGTTTTCTTCGAGGAAACTTGAGAAAAGTTCATGCAGTGGATGGGATCTCCGGAGTTCTTGCAAAGTAAGTGGGCAAAGTCTAAAGAAGGTGCATGGGCTCATGCGAGATTGTCAAGCATGCAGTGGTGGGATGCATTGGAATACATCATCGGCACAGTGCAACCAATTTACAGATTTCTTCGTTTCGCCGATCAAGACAAGCGCCCCAACATGGCTGATGTGGTCTATGAATTCGAGGCGCAAACAGTATTTGGAGTCATTCTTTGGGAGAAACACGCGGACTGAAGCGAATACAAAGCCATTATGGACACAAGGATTACTGACGTCTACATCGGGACGTATGTGGGATCAGGTATGACAATGGGTTGTGTTTATTTTGCAAGCTATATATATGTAATACTTACCGTTTGCTTACCGTTTGTTTATTTCGCAGCTGCTGTTTTAAATCCAGGGCTCTCATATACTCTCGAGCCAACTCCTACAATGTTCGGTGGCCTAAGGGAGTCATTTGAGAGAATGACGGATGTGCAGAGCGCCGTGCAGGCATTGCAGGAGGCTGAGGTTTTCCGCCAGAAGCGTGGTGAATTTGGCACGGAATTGGCTCAGAAAATGGCACTTGACAAAAGGACATCCCCATGTAATGTGGTGCCTTTGTACCTCATATATTGTGGCCCAATAGGTTTCTTAAACTCAAACATATAGCTAATATAATGTGGTGCCTTTGCAGCCCATTGGTGGATGATATTTGGTCGGAGGACTCCAATGTTGCAGCGCCTTGCTTTGCGGCTTGTTTCACAATGTGTCTCCTCCAGTGGATGCGAGCGGAACTGGAGTACATTTGCCTTCTTTGCATACCAAGGTTCGGAATAGGTTGTCGCACAAAAATTGGATAAGCTTGTTTATGTGAACTACAACCTTCGGCCGCGACTTGCGGATGTGAACCCACCAAGGAATTATGATGATGATGACTTCATTGACCGGTTCACCGAATTCTCATTCTATGATCGGAGCAATCCGATTAGGGAATGGATGGAGTACGCCGATCGAACCGGGCACCGGTTCTTGATGATGATTCGAAGAAGCGGACGTCCCTCTCGCCATCAAATATTGTCGGGTACAATTTATATTTGTATATATATATATATATATATATATATATATATATATATATATATATATATATATATATATATATATATATATATATATATATGTACATAAATGTATGTCCACCTGACCTGCTATTATTTGCTTGTGTTGGCAGTGACCACATAGCAAGCGAGGATCTACGTCAGGCGACGGGGGATGATTGTATCAGTGATTGGGCCCGTAGAAATGTGGGTGAAACTCACTTGGGGAAAAGGAAGCAACATGTGTCTTTCAACGTGGCTCCTTCGACGCGGCAAGGAAAAGGAAAACAAAGCGGTGATGACGATGGCACCACCGACGAAGGCTCCTCGGGTGATGACACGACCGACAATGGTGGGAACGATGAAGGCGGTCTTTTGGAGAGTCCGGCGGTGGCGGTGGTGGGAGGGTATGGCGGTGGCGGTGGTGGAGGGTATGGCGGTGGCGGTGCTAGTGGGAGTGGTGCTGGTGGTGGAGGGTATGGCGGTGACGGTGCAGGTCTTCATTTCACAGGTATCAATTGCACTTGAACCTACATACGCACAATTGTTTCTGTCGAACCCCACTAATTATGGTTGATTGCAGGCGAGAGCCAGTTCACACATGCCACTCAAGACCGGGACCATGGCCAACCGGAATCGCGAGAGGATGTACGGTTCGGCGGACTACGGCAGTCCACGGTACTCCTCATCCTCGATGCAGCGACACCTCGCGGGCTTCTTACACCTATCCCATTCGACGCCAGCGTCGCCCAGACCTATGACTAGATGGGTGTTTCAATGGCAAGACCCCGATTTTTACAATCGGTTGGTTGAAGAATGGGAGACAACAGCAGTATGGTCGGGGATGACTTGGCAAGATTACAAGGCTAGCCTGCTTCAGCAGCGAGGTATCTCTATTATGTCTACCGCCGAGTATGAGGAGTCGTGCCGATATGGGGGGTTCCCGTATATGGCGTAGCGCCGTTCATTGTATGAGGTATAACATTTTGTTACCGTATGTACTTATGCTATTTATTTCCGCATTGTGTGCCCTTTTTTACATCAAAATGTCCAAAGCAACTATCAAAAATTCATTCAAAATTTTTTTTTTAAAAAAACAAAACTACCGGGCGGTTTTAAATTTATACCGCTCAAACCGGGCGGTATAAATTAAAAACCGCCCGGTAAACCGGATTTTTACCGAACGCCTGGAAATTTTGAATTCATTTGAATTCAAAACCCAACCCGTCCGGTAACCGGCCGGTTTACCGGTAACCGGACCGGTAAACCGAAACCGGACCCCGGCGGTTTGGTTAATCCGGTCGGTAAAAAAAACCCTGCCTCACCAGCGTAGGCGTACTCTCCGTACTCGCGGACCCACAGACGCACGTGCGTCCGGTCGGGGAAGGAGTCCATCGCCGGCGGCGCTGGGTTCTTCTGCTGCGAGGGCAGGGGCTTGGGTTGCTTGGCGTTGGCGCTGTTGCTTTGCGAGGGGAAGCGAGAGGAGGAAGAAGGGAGAGGAGTTTGTTGCGGCAGTTACGTTTGGGCACCCAGGCGGCCAGGCGCGGTGGGGAATTTAAAGGCCACGGGCCTTCTTCTTCGGCTGGGCTGGGCTAGGCAAGTCGGTTGCTCTGGATGTTATCAAAAAAAAAAAAAAAAAAAAAAAAAAAAAAAAAAAGGTCCGCTGGCAGGTGCGGTCGGTCAGTCAGAATCTGTTCCTCTGCCAGCTCTGCAGGCTGCAGCCACTGGCATGTGGGTCCCAGAATTTGGAGAATGATCTTGAATTTTTGAAGCACGCAAGATTAGTGTCGTTCCGCTAGAGCCAGAGGTTCAGAAATGCAGAGCAAAAGGAAGTGGCATGTGTTCATTAGTATCGTTCGATATGTTATCTCAAGCATAAGATGAACACAACTACACAAGCCTCTAGTATTTTGTTCAAAGTTGGGACTGTCTCCCATTAAGGATCTGTGCAAAGATGGCCTCTGCGCTTCTATACTCACACAGAGCAAAAGATTAGTGGCGAGACTAGGCGTGTGCATAATGTTCATTTCATTATTGACGGCTCACAGATGATGAAACCATGTGTTTTAGCTCATGTCATGGCTGAGAACTAAGTTCAGAAACATTAACTATTCACATTTGAAGGTTTTATTTCATCACTTAGATGAAAGAACAATTTCCTGCCCATCCAGGGAGCAAGATACAGAGTAAACTACCATCATTTACTTCATTTCTTTTAGAAGGATACACATTCTTGTTGTCACCTACAGATATGAAGATGGCAATTACCATCAATGAATGAATCTGTGCAAAATCTTTCAAGCACTTTTTTCCCCACATAGTGCTTCACTCATTTCTAGTACTTGAACTAATATGCTAACTCAAACCAGAAGTGGAGTTTCTGAGTTTTCTGAAACTATCACTATGAGAACAAAAGAAGTTCAGGCTGTTCAGCCAGTTCTCATCAGCAAAGGTGGATTCTGGAAGAGATGAACCATGATGCTGTTGTCAGAAGTCCTGCTTTTGTATGCCTCTACGGTGCATCAACATCTGGATACCGCAATGCCAAAGCCGCTGCATTCACAAGGGAAAATGTGAGTGACAAGATCAACAGATTCTCTTGTTCAAAACTACTTCAGAGTCTCAACAGATTCTGGATACATAAGCTACATTTTGTTGCCGTCAGTATAATTAATACTATGATTTCTCACAGCAATCTCTAAAATACAGAACTGCAATTATAATTAGTGGGCATGCAGTAAGAAGATCAGCTCATTGATATTGGTTGAGAAGTCAAGAAACTGAAATTTTCTGGACAGCGAATGGAAATGTCACAACTGATTTTTTTGAAATGTATAGTTAAGATTCAGTAATGAAACAAGATGGATTAGAAAAAGTGAATCCAATAATTTCTATATTAGGAAAAATACTGAAACCTCAAGATAAGCTACAAAAGAAAAGAGTAAATTCGACAGAGACTGAAATTATTTCCAGCAATCTGCTCTTCAAATGTTTAGTGCTTCAGATTAGTTCTAATCAAACCAAGTATACTTTCTTTCTCAAATACTTGTCACTTTGTCGGAGCACCACACCCACACCGACATGACTCAAATGAGAGCCCTATAACCAAGAAGACTGAACTACAATTGAGCAATTATATATTAAAACAAGACAACATATAATCTCTGAAAATCTCAGCGAAAGCAACACAGTAGGCAAGTCACATTTCGATTGTCATCAGATCTACTGAGCAACTGCCTTGCAGCAACAAGAACGCTTGAAAAAGTTTACACGGGTGTAATGTTATACTTTCTCTAGTTGTTGTACTCACTCAGAGCTAGCTTGACGGCCTGACTGCTCACAAATGACGAAACCATGTTTTTTAGCTCATGTCATGGCTGAAAACTACGTTCAGAAACTTAACTGTAATATTTGATACAACAGGATTCAGGAGCAAAATTTATTCAGATTTGGAGGTTTTATTTCATCACGTAAATCAAAGAACCCTTTCCTGGACATTCAGGGAGCAAGATACAGAGTAAACTACTAACATTTATATTGAGTCAAAAACACAACTGAAATAAATTTCGGTCAAAAACACTACTAACATTTACTTCGTTTCTTTCAGACGGAAACATATTCTTGTTATCACCTACAGATATGAAACTGTGCAAAATCGTGCAAGCACTTTTTCCCTACATAGTGCTTCACCCATTTGTAGTACTTGAACTGAAAGGCTAATTCAAACCACAAGTGGAGTTCCTGACTCCTGAGTTTTCTGAACCTATCACTATGAGAACAAAAGAAGTAGCAAGTTCACATCCCACTGTATCTGTAGCAGCAATAGGTGGATTCTGAAAGAGATGAACCATGATGCTGTTGTCAGCAGTCCTCCTTTTGTATGCCTCTACTGTGCATCAACATCTGGATACCGCAATGCCAAAGCCGCTGCATTCACAAGGGAAAATGTAAAAACAGTGACATATTTCTAAATTGATAAGTGAAGAAGCTGAAGTTCCAGAGCAGTGAATCAAAGTATTGCCACAACTGAATTTCCTGAATGGTTTGATGTATTTGGTATGCTTTTGCAGTGTGCAATAAAGATTGAGACACCCCCCACAACCCAAAAAAAAAGAGAAGGAAATGTAAACAAAGATAAAATCTGAAATTGTGTCTATCAATATTCCTCTACTTTTCTATTGCTTCTTTCATATTAGTTCTAACTCCTAACTGACCAAAACCAAATTTTCAAACAGACGTCTGGTCACCCCCATAAAGAAGCCAAAACCTCAAGAAACTCTCTGAGCATCTCAGAGTCTCTGTAGTCTGTAGTGCACAATAGACAAGCTACATTTTATTGCCATCAGTATAATTAACACTATGATCTCTCACAACAAACTCAAAAATACAGAACTGCAATTATAATTGGTGGGCAAGCAGTAACAAGATCAGCATGATATTGGTTGAGAAGTGAACAATCTGAAATTTCTGGGCAGTGAATGGAAATGTCAAAACTGAATGTTGTGAAATGTACAGTTATGATTCAGTAATAATACAAGATCGACTAGCACAAGTGATTCCAATAATTTCTATATTAAGGTAAGAGACTGAAATCACAAAATAAGAGAGTCTCACGTTGTGATTTTGTGCTAAGAACACCCACTGCCATGGGATCGGAGCAGGCAGGGAGATCGGTGACTAGAGGCACCCAAGGGGCCTTGTGCCCTGTCCAGATGAAGAGTTGGATGTTCTTGGGGTTTGCTTCCCCAAGAATCCCAGCTAATTCTGCGATGAGTTGGAGGACTGATTGGCCCACGAACTCGAACCGTGACCAAGGTAGCCCATCAGGAAAGCGAGCATAGAGAATGGTCCTCTTAAAGAGGTATCTGCAAATGTCGAGTCAATCAAGATTCGCAGCTCAAGCAAGATTCGCAGAAATTTGCAACGGAAGATTCGCAGAAGTTTACAACGGTGAGAGGAGGGAGGGAGAGGACAAGGGGCTCACCGAGAGAGCGGGTCAGGAAGTCCATAGGGGAGGACCGGACGCTGCCGCCTCCAAGGCACCCTCTCGATCACCCACCGCGTGGTGATCTCGTCGGCGTCTTCTGCGGAGACGCCGATGTAGCGCGTGCCGTAGCGGCAGTGCCGAACGCGGACCTCGTCCTCCGCGCCTCCCCAGACCCTCAAGGGCAACCAAAGCGCGTCCACGTCTGTTTCGTCGCCGTAGACGGTCTTCTGCCTGACGAAGCAGCCGCCCGCGCTCCCGGGCGATGCGTAGAGGTACCGGCCGTAGGCGGCGCCATGGAGGGAGACGAAGTCGCCGCGGAGGTGGCGCAGGGGCACCGCCTTCACCCGCCACACCGTGGCGAGGGACGCGCGGTCCGCGCTGAGCGAGACGCTCACGCCGTCGTCGTCGGCGCGGAGAAACGTGCCCCGCACCCGGCTCCGAAGCCGGACGTGCGTGCCGGAGAGGCACTCCATCGCAGGCGCTCTGTTGCGTGGCGGAGGGGAGCGCGAGGGCGGGGGCTTGGGTTGCTTGGCGTTGGCGCTGTTGCGTTGCGAGGGGAAGCGAGAGGAGGAAGAAGACGGAGACGGGTCTGTTGCGGCAGTTACGTTTGGGCACCCAGGCGGCCAGGCGGGGTGGGGAATTTAAAGGCCACGGGCCTTCTTCGGCTGGGCTGGGCTGGGCAAGTCGGTTGCTGTGGATAGGCCGGCCAGCTCTACACTAGCAGGTGGGGTCAGTCAGAGTCTCCTCTACCGGCTCTGCAGCCACTGGCATGTGGGTCCACAGAAGTTGTACACTGGTAATTTTCGCCACCGCTCTGTCAAGTTCGAGCTCTCTTTTTTGTTTGCAAGCTGTTGACAGTTAATTTTAGAGATTTCGAGTGTCAGCACACAAAATGTTACTGACAAAAGCATAACCACATCTGGATCTCCAATTGACAGGGAATCATGACCTACATTTCTATCATACAACTCTGACATATAAACGCACATTTGCCTTGCCACAGCGCTGTGCAAAATATTCAGGTTCTTTGTCATATATGACATATCATCAAGCGTCTTCCTAATGCTTAGATTATCTCTTGTCGAAGTTTTGCTAAACTTCGGGCATGTTTAGTTGGTGAAAAGGCAACCCAAAAAAGTGCTACTGAAGAATTGTTACATCAAATTCTTTTTACGTATAAATAGAACATTAAATGTAGGTAAATAATAAAACTAATTGCATATTTTTGGCTGAAAAGTGCGAGGCGAATCTTTTGAGTCTAGTTAGTCCATGATAGGACAATAGTTATCAAATACAAACGAAAAGTGCTACAAAGAGCCCAACCCAAAATATTTCACCAACTAAACACACCTTTCATAATACGTGTCAGTAAAATTTTTCTTTTCTTTATGACAATATATGCAAAGATTGAAGAAGAGAGACCTTACACGCAGGTCATGTGATAGCAAAGCAACCCTCTGCAAGTTCGGTCATGTGCATGCATTTCACATGCCACGATTCTCGCAGAGCTAGATTTTGCAACTTCACATCTACGTAGCGGACGACCAAGGCACCTCATCTTGTAGCTGTAAAGTCCTCCTATCATTCCATGGGACCTTACATCCGATTCAAAAGGTGCCTCTGCATTTCACACACTCTTCCTCAATGTGGCTGCATCAACAACTGTGTATTTTGAGCAGGATTTTGCATTGGATGTACCAGCTCACTCAAGGACATCAAGGCTGAACATTTGGGATAAGGGCAATAAATCTTTTGAGTTGGAGGAATCTGTCCTTCCCCTGATCTGTTCCATCATGATGCGTAAGCGGTTGCGACGATAGGAAATATCTTTGAACCTTCCGCACTTAGCCTGCGTAGAGGGAGCGTTTGGGGGGTGGTGGGGAGGTGCTGTAGCACGCCGCTCCGAAGGCTGGTGGTGGTTTGCTAGGGCTGGGCTAGGGCTTGCGCGGTTGAGGCGCGCTTGGCGGCAGCGCCGGGCCGGGCGGCGGCGCCGTCGCCGCTCTCGGGGAGAGGGCGAGAGAGGAGCGTCATCACTCTCCACAGGGTGAAAGCTTCCGATATATTGATGTGTTGTGATGAAGATGATATGAAGATTGAAGAAGAAACATCGGAACATGAGCTCGTGATGGATTAACATGTGATGGTTCCTATCCATCATCTAAAAATAATGAAAAGAAATCAAAAGCACTATTAGCTATTTCTTTGATCCGGTTAGGAGTTGGGCTAATTCAAAAAATGCTATACTCAGTTGGACAGTCACAAATTGAAACAAATTATCCTCATAAAATGCTAATCTTTCCGTTCCAAATTATAAGTCACTTTGATTTTTTTTTGTTCATCATTTTGCTATGTATCTATAAATATTATTGCATTAGATACATAGTAAAATAAATGTACCAAAAAAGGCCAAAAGCGACTTCTAAATTGAACGGGGAAGTACTTTGTCTTATTATCCTCGAGAGTAACAAAAAATGGTTATTTGAACCAAAATACTAGAATTAGAGTACAAAGATAGATGCGTATAGAATTTTGATTATTTGAACCAAAATACTTATAGAATTGTCAAAGGATGTTGGGTTCGGTGGGTTACCCTAGCCAAGCGAATTTCAAGCTGGGGTTAAAAAATTAAAAATATAAGGATGGAGTTTTCATTCTCGACTTGGTAAAAAATACTTATAGAATTAAAGTTTTTTTTAAAATTACTTTTTTTTTTTGAGAATTACTTATTATAGAATTATTAAAGTAGAACGAAAACATCTCCAAGTTTTTATGGACCAACATGCCAGTGGGCCGCAGCCCCGCAGGCCCGCAGGGGCAACAGACAGAGTCGTCACTACTAGATCCCAGCGTTGACTGACCCCACCTGCCAGTGACCAGCTGGCATTCAGCAACCGACCTCCTTCCCCACGCCGAATCGACAGCTGGCATTCAGCAACCTCTTCAAACTTGAAAAGTTGAAATACCCCGCCATTCCTCGACGGCTCGGCGCACAAAAGTAACCGTCGCAAATCGCGATTCGCAACCAACACCTGCGCTCTCCTCCCCACCTCTCCCTCCAGTTCCCTCCGCCTCGCCACCCTTCGCCGCCGCTGCCGCCGGCGTCTGCCACCGCAGGAGAAGCACCACCACCCCCGCCGGCGATGGAGTTCTTCCCCGACCAGGCGCCTCGCGACCCCTCGCCATCGCCGGCCTCTGGCACCGCAGGAGAAGAAGCACCACCACCGCAGGCCATGGAGCTCTTCCCCGACCAGGCGCTCGTACGGCTGCGGAGCCGCACCCACAGCACGTACCTCCACGCCAACGACGACGGCGTGGGCGTCTCCCTGAAGCCGCACCGCGCGTCCCTGAACACGGCGTGGCAGCCTGGCAGGTGCACCGGGTCCTACGCGGCGACCGCGACCACGTCCTCCTCCACAGCGCCGCCTACGGCCGGCACCTCGCCCTCTCGCCCGTGACTTCGGAGGTCTACACCGGTCGCCAGGCCAATCTCACGGTCCAGGGCGTCTATGAGGCCCCGGAGCAGGACGACGTCCTCTGGGTGGCCGCCAGGGTGGACGAGAAGGGCGACAACGTCGACGTCCTCGTGCGCCACGCCTCTAGCGGTCTCCTCCGCGCTGGCCCCTGGAGCACCCTCTTCTACAGCCAGTTCTGTCTACAGCCACGCCTTCGTCGACAGCGACGACACCGCCGGCACCACGATGCACTGGGTGGTCGAGCCCATTCCCCTGAGGCCAGAGCCGCCGGTCATTCCCCGCCCAATCGATGTGAGCTCGCCATGCCCTACTCGCTTCTCCTTGCAACTGTGTTCCCATTGATTTGGGTAGAGTTTTCGGAATCTGTCGATCCTGCAAATAATTTACACCACCGTTGCTACTGAAACTTGATGATTATTTTCCCCTGCCCCTCGCCTTGGCGCAATTCTTGGTACATTTCGCCGGATTTTCATCCGTTGCTACTGAATCTGTCAGTTAACGAGATCTGTCTGATGATAATGCAATTCTTAGTGCATTTCGTGCTAAGATCACCACTACTTTGGTTCAGAAGTCCAAGTTCTGTTTCTTGTTTTTATCAGATCCTTGCAACGTCGCAGTTACTCAATTAGGATTGGTTATCTAGGTCTGAACATTTTGTGCTCATTGCGGCACGTGTTGTCTGCTTGTTTTGGTTTTTGACAACTAGTGTTCCATTTGAAACAGCGTCTCACTTTTGTGGTGCTGTGGCGGACGATCGTATACATGCGGGCAGATGATCAGGGGAACTTCAACCCACTCTTCAGGAGAAGCTTCGAATTCTACGGCAAGTCCTTGTTCCAACTGAGAGCGGATCTAGCGAGGCAGCTCAACGAACCGATCCACCGCATCACACTGTGCGTGCGGGCAGGCTCCCAAGGGCGGCTGACCCCTTTGGCCATCGACCTGCCTTCCAACCGGAATGCCATGGAGATCATTGTCCTCACCACCATGTCACCAGGTGAGAGCTTTGCAATTTTGTTAGCACTCTGTGTAGCACTTGCTTGTTATGTGATTCACATCTGATGATTGGTGTTCAGTTGATCAGACGATGAGGGTGAACATCAATAGCTTTAATACTGTGTAGTGTATACCATTGCTTATATGCTCACTCCTGGTCCTATTCTGTAGTTTTGAATTACTCGTGAGGGATCAGTAAACTTGTTACTGCAAGACATTTATTCAGTAGATCTGATGTCAATTGAACTGTGACTTGCCTACCGTGTGGCTTTTGATGAGATGTTCAGAGATTATATGTTGTCTTGTTTTAATATATAATTGTTGAATTGTAGTTCAGTCTTCTTGGTTATAGGGCTCTCATTTGAGTCATGTCGGTGTGGGTGGTGCTCCGACAAAGTGACAAGTGTTTGAGAAAGAAAGTATACTTGGTTTGATTAGAACTAATCTCACAGCAATCATAGTATTAATTATACTGACGGCAACAAAATGTAGCTTATGTATTGTGCACTGTAGAGACTCTGAAGTAGTTTTGAACAAAAGAATCTGTTGATCTTGTCACTGGATGACTTATTTAGAATTACATCACCGTTTTCACATTTTCCCCTTGTGAATGCAGCGGCTTTGGCATTGCGGTATCCAGATGTTGATGCACAGTAGAGGCATACAAAAGCAGGACTTCTGACAACAGCATCATGGTTCATCTCTTCCAGAATCCACCTTTGCTGATGAGAACTGGCTGAACAGCCTGAACTTCTTTTGTTCTCATAGTGATAGTTTCAGAAAACTCAGAAACTCCACTTCTGGTTTGAATTAGCCTATTAGTTCAAGTACTAGAAATGAGTGAAGCACTATGTGGGGAAAAAGTGCTTGAAAGGTTTTGCACAGTTTCATTGGTTGTAATTGCCATCTTCATATCTGTAGGTGACAACAAGAATGTGTATCCTTCTAAAAGCAACGAAGTAAATGATGGTAGTTTACTCTGTATCTTGCTCCCTGAATGGGCAGGAAATTGTTTCTTTCATCTAAGTGATGAAATAAAACCTCCATATGTGAATAGTTAATGTTTCTGAACTTAGTTCTCAGCCATGGCATGAGCTAAAACACATGGTTTCATCATTTGTGAGCCGTCAATAATGAAATGAACATTATGCACATGTGCAGGGTCGACAATGCTCTACCAAGGAGACCTTTTACTTCAAATTAGCTGCAGTCGAGTCTCTCCACTAATCTTTCGCTTTGTGTGAATATAGAAGCGCAGAGGCGATCTTTGCACAGGTCCTTAATAGGAGACAATCCCAACTCTGAACAAAATACTAGAGGCTTGTGTAGTTGTGTTCTTATGCTTGAGATAACATATTGAAAGATACTAAGGGCACGTACAACGGACGCCGGAGTGCCGTCTGTATACATGTATATTTGCAGAAAACACCTTCTCCGACGGTATTAAATGAAGTGAGAGAGAGTCGCCGGCGTCTCACGAGTCGACAGCACCGGCGCGTGCTCCGAGGCTGAGGCAACGGCAAAAGCCGCGTTGTACAGGACGTCTTCTCCAGGCGGCGAGCGCCGGGATCTTCTTGTGGCAAAACTGGGCGCGAGTTCCTTCCTGTGCACGAGCGTCTGCTTCTTTACTGTAACCATGTGGGCATGTGACAGCAGCCGTGCATGAGCAAATGATTGACGTGTTGTTGCCTCCAGTGGCCAGTGAGTTGTATCAATCTTTTTGTTCACCTTGCCATTTTCCTATATAGAAAAATAAAAGAAGAAATACACATGCAATACAATTTTCCCTACATGAGCAACACAATGGTATATAGGAATACTATTCATGATTGATCATGGCTACATGGAAGCATCAAATAATTTGTAGACAACTAAAAAAGACGGCAGCTGTCTGTGGATTGTATGAGCTGTCTATTTAGCCGTCTATGTTGTAGATTCCAAAAACTTATAGACAGCAAAAATTGTCTCTTGTTATACATGCCCTAATGAACACATGCCACTTCCTTTTGGTCTGCATTTCTGAACCTCTGGCTCTTGCGGAACGACACTAATCTAATCTTGCGTGCCTCAAAAATTCAAGACCATTCTCCAAATTCTGGGACCCACATGCCAGTGGCTGCAGAGCCGGTAGAGGAGACTCTGACTGACCCCACCTGCCAGTGTAGAGCTTTTTTTTTTTTTTTGAGAATGACACAAGACAACGCAGACGCCACAACACGCGACGCACACTCACCCCCTGTGAACACAGTGACGCAAACCCTACCCCTATGAAGCACCTCCGAAGGACTGAAGCACCCGGCAGATCTGGAGATTCTCGAAGTCACCATTGGGCTGCGTCGTCGGCGGAACGTCGCTACCACTTAATGCACAACACCGAAATCCCGGGAATATCCACAGCAACCGACTTGCCCAGCCCAGCCCAGCCGAAGAAGGCCCGTGGCCTTTAAATTCCCCACCCCGCCTGGCCGCCTGGGTGCCCAAACGTAACTGCCGCAACAGACCCGTCTCCGTCTTCTTCCTCCTCTCGCTTCCCCTCGCAACGCAACAGCGCCAACGCCAAGCAACCCAAGCCCCCGCCCTCGCGCTCCCCTCCGCCACGCAACAGAGCGCCTGCGATGGAGTGCCTCTCCGGCACGCACGTCCGGCTTCGGAGCCGGGTGCGGGGCACGTTTCTCCGCGCCGACGACGACGGCGTGAGCGTCTCGCTCAGCGCGGACCGCGCGTCCCTCGCCACGGTGTGGCGGGTGAAGGCGGTGCCCCTGCGCCACCTCCGCGGCGACTTCGTCTCCCTCCAGGGCGCCGCCTACGGCCGGTACCTCTACGCATCGCCCGGGAGCGCGGGCGGCTACTTCGTCCGGCAGAAGACCGTCTACGGCGACGAAACAGACGTGGACGCGCTTTGGTTGCCCTTGAGGGTCTGGGGAGGCGCGGAGGACGAGGTCCGCGTTCGGCACTGCCGCTACGGCACGCGCTACATCGGCGTCTCCGCAGAAGACGCCGACGAGATCACCACGCGGTGGGTGATCGAGAGGGTGCCTTGGAGGCGTCAGCGTCCGGTCCTCCCTATGGACTTCCTGACCCGCTCTCTCGGTGAGCCCCTTGTCCTCTCCCTCCCTCCTCTCACCGTTGCAAACTTCTGCGAATCTTCCGTTGCAAATTTCTGTGAATCTTGCTTGAGCTGCGAATCTTGATTGACTCGACATTTGCAGATACCTCTTTAAGAGGACCATTCTCTATGCTCGCTTTCCTGATGGGCTACCTTGGTCACGGTTCGAGTTCGTGGGCCAATCAGTCCTCCAACTCATCGCAGAATTAGCTGGGATTCTTGGGAAGCAAACCCCAAGAACATCCAACTCTTCATCTGGACAGGGCACAAGGCCCTTGGGTGCCTCTAGTCACCGATCTCCCTGCCTGCTCCGATCCCATGGCAGTGGGTGTTCTTAGCACAAAATCACAACGTGAGACTCTCTTATTTTGTGATTTCAGTCTCTTACCTTAATATAGAAATTATTGGAATCACTTGTGCTAGTCGATCTTGTATTATTACTGAATCATAACTGTACATTTCACAACATTCAGTTTTGACATTTCCATTCACTGCCCAGAAATTTCAGATTGTTCACTTCTCAACCAATATCATGCTGATCTTGTTACTGCTTGCCCACCAATTATAATTGCAGTTCTGTATTTTTGAGTTTGTTGTGAGAGATCATAGTGTTAATTATACTGATGGCAATAAAATGTAGCTTGTCTATTGTGCACTACAGACTACAGAGACTCTGAGATGCTCAGAGAGTTTCTTGAGGTTTTGGCTTCTTTATGGGGGTGACCAGACGTCTGTTTGAAAATTTGGTTTTGGTCAGTTAGGAGTTAGAACTAATATGAAAGAAGCAATAGAAAAGTAGAGGAATATTGATAGACACAATTTCAGATTTTATCTTTGTTTACATTTCCTTCTCTTTTTTTGGGTTGTGGGGGGGGGGGGGTCTCAATCTTTATTGCACACTGCAAAAGCATACCAAATACATCAAACCATTCAGGAAATTCAG
This sequence comes from Hyparrhenia diplandra, assembly GCA_015847255.1. Lineage (NCBI taxonomy): Eukaryota > Viridiplantae > Streptophyta > Magnoliopsida > Poales > Poaceae > Hyparrhenia > Hyparrhenia diplandra. Next base: position 51,640 of record JADLZK010009885.1, read on the forward strand.
TTGTGGCAATACTTTGATTCACTGCTCTGGAACTTCAGCTTCTTCACTTATCAATTTAGAAATATGTCACTGTTTTACATTTTCCCTTGTGAATGCAGCGGCTTTGGCATTGCGGTATCCAGATGTTGATGCACAGTAGAGGCATACAAAAGGAGGACTGCTGACAACAGCATCATGGTTCATCTCTTTCAGAATCCACCTATTGCTGCTACAGATACAGTGGGATGTGAACTTGCTACTTCTTTTGTTCTCATAGTGATAGTTTCAGAAAACTCAGGAACTCCACTTGTGGTTTGAATTAGCCTTTTAGTTCAAGTACTACAAATGAGTGAAGCACTATGTAGGGAAAAAGTGCTCCAACGATTTTGCACAGTTTCATTGGTTGTGATTGTCATCTTTAGGTGATATGAAGTAAATGCTGGTAGCTTACTCTGTATCTTTGTCCCTGGATGGGAAGGAATGGTTCTTTCATTTAAGTGATGAAATAAACCCTCCAAATGTGAATAACGTTTGCTCCTGAATCCTGTTGTATCCTATAGTACAGTTAATGTTTCTGAACTTAGTTCTCAGCCATAACATGAGCTAAAAAAACAAGGTTTCATCATTTGTGAGCAGTCAATAAAGAAATGAACACTATGGAGATCTTTTACTTCAAATTAGCGGCAGCCGCTCCTTTGAAATACACGTGAAGTCGTGTTCTAGAAAAAAAAAATCTAGCGGCAGCCGTCGGTCTGGTCTGTCCACTAATCTTTTGCTTTGAGTGAGTACAAGCACAGAGTTGATGCACCATAGAGGAATAAAAGAGCCTAATCCTAGGCTCCCTTGCTCCTTCTCTTCCATCTCTTAATACTAAGATAGAGTACTCAAAATCTATGTTAAGTCCCCTGACTACAGCATTACAGTGGCTCTGTTCACAAATCAGTATTGCTGCTTTAGATACAATGGGACGAGGACTGAATATACTTCTTTTGTTCAGAGAGCTTCAGAAAGCTCAGGAACTTGAGTTGTTTTTGTTTTGATGTGTACTGCTGACTTGAAATGGTTTGGGTTGGCCTTTCTTGTTACAGAACTTTCGAATGGGTGAAAACATATGTGGAGAAAATTACTTGTTACGTTTCGCATAGTTTCATTGGCTGCAATTACCATCTTCATCTCTGTTAGGCGCTACTAAGAGCAAATGTTCCACCACTAGAAACACAGGAGCAAAATATAGCTATTTTACTCACGGATGTATAGGCAATGGTGCTTTCATCTGCATCATGAAACAGAAATCCCATATCTAAAAAAATAGATGCACTTATAAAAAAATGATGCTCGTGATACATCGATATACATATTACAGTCAATGTTCTCAGTTTTCAGTCTTGAGCTATGTTCATCGGGGAGTATGAATATCTGTTTGTTTATTTAAGTAAACTTACACCAGCGTTACTGTATGGTTCTGCTATCTCAGTCACGTAAAGGTTTGGGAAGGCCTCACAGCTGAACTAATGACTGAACCAGGTGAAAATAATCACATAAACGTCAGTACAATGTGCAAAATTCCTGAAAGATTTTGCACGTTAGCATTGGTGTTGGTCCACCTTATGTATGGTACAGTTCATGTTCCTGAACAACCTAGCTTTCAGTTATCAACTGAAAATTACTTTTGCATCACCCTTTGTTGGTACAATGTCAGGATGTGAGCGGAACATAATGCTGAAACAAGTTCTAGAAGACAGTCTCATGGCATCAACTGAATTCCCGCAATGAACGGCAGGGTTGAGCTTGATAACTCAGCTTTTCAGAAAGCCAGCATGGTTTCTGTTACATCATTCAAAGCTGGGGATACCAGCTAAACATGAAAGAACATAAAACTAAATGCAAACAGCAAAAAGATGAAAAGGACGAAGTCCACGGCACTCAAAAGCTATAGCCACTAGATTTAAAAACTACATCTGTGGAGAACATCCTGCTTGGAGTAAAATTCCTGATCCATTCAAGGATGTCTTCACGTATCATCATCATCTTCCTTCGGTCTTTCTCCTTAAGCAAAATCGCCACCGCTGTAAAAAGAGATAGCCAGGTATATAACATCAGCAGGTGATTTTGGGGATCTTTTTTCGATCGCCATCTTATTCCTGGTGATCCATAAAGCCCAAGCAAAGCAACCAAACAAAAACATAATCAATTTGGCTGGCAATGGCTCCTTGCCATGCAACCATTTGAGCGTCAGGTCCATCACAGATACAGGACTCTCTTGCAAATGCCAGACTTCTCTAATCACACTCCAGACAAACTTGGCAAGGTGGCAATCGAACAGAAGATGATTAACAAATTCAAGGCCATCTCCCAAACAGCAGTCCCCTTTCCCTTTCCAGCCTCTCTTGATTAGAGATTGAGCAACCTGCAATTTGTTGTTATATATCAGCGGATCGTATACCCAGCACAACGCCTCGGAGACTTTGCCTTGGGCTCGACCCATGGCGTGCGTGCAGATCCAGCAGCGGAAGACGGTGCTCAATTTCTTCTGCCAACTTCACTTGGGCCTCAGGTGCCATCGGACTCGTCAGTCGTCACCCAGACTGGTTCAGAGTTCGCATCATGAGACATGATGCTCTGATCTTGCAAGCAGGAGCTGAGATGAGTCACCGCCTCGCGGAGGAGAAAGCAATGACCTGAACTTGCACTGCAGCCTTCGTGCTCGTGTCTGACTCGAACTCGATGGTGCCCTGCTGGACTGCACCATGCGCCACATGTCACTGGAAGCGACCAGTCAACTGTCTACTATGGAAAGCCACCTAGCCACGCAAAGGTTTGGTAAGGTCATGCTAAACTCCACAGCATGCAAATTCCTGCTTCTGCTTGATGGCAATTCCTTTTCGTATGAGAAAAACAATATGCAAATTCATGTCGAACTAGTACTTGATGGAAGCAGCAAATAATCAAGAAAATAGTGTATGTAAACCATATATATTTGGGAAAATTTCTCAGATCAAGAGTAGACATACAAGTTCGGTAAAACAAGTTTTCATGTATGGCTGAACAGTAGAAAATTCAGTAGATTTGGAACAATTCAGCAGTACACCACCACAGTTCAACTTATTCATCTCAAAAAATAAATAATAAGTAACAGGAAGTGTACTGTCCACATGACCTTTCTGAATCAATTTGATGAAAAAGTAACAGGGAGCTTCAGCAAAGAAATGATACAGCCATGATTTTATTCAGGTCATTACTGAAGGCAAGGAGGAAAAAAAAGACACCGAAAATTCAGGTGTATATTATAGAGTAAACCACCAGCATGTGTTCTTGTTATCACACAATATGGATGAAGATGGTATCTACAACCAGTGACACTGCGTAAAATCATTCAAGAACCAACTCCATCCAAACAATAGCACAGATGAATAGCTAGATCTGTTTCTGAGTACTGCAACTGTAAGGTCATCCAATTAAACTACCAAAAACCCAAAGAATTTCTGATTTCTATGAAACTAAAGGAACCAAGAAACTACCGCCTATTCTCAAGTTGTTGTAACGAGAGACCAATCCCGGTGTTGTTGTCAGCAGCCCTGCTCTCATATCATATGCCTCTAGGGTGAGGGTGGGGGTTCAGGTGCGGGTGCGGATGCGGTTCAGGCTCAGGTGCATCCACATTCGGGTGTCGCAACCTCGTAACAGCTGAATTTGCAACCAGCAAGTGAAATCAATGTGTCAGTTAGGATTAGGAAGCATGTAATGGTTGATCCAACTATTGCAGTAGTTTTGTGAATAGCGAAAAAGGACAATCAATATTACGGTCAACTCTATTGATAACCACACCGCCGAGGATAAGCCATGCTTGTAATTGGCATTGCTATCTTTCATCGCAAATGTTCAATGGAGGCAACTCCAAGTTTAGGTTTGGCTATTTCCTATCTTCAGCATTGACATTGCCTGTAATTTTAGTTAAATTATTCATAGTTGGGTGTTGGATTGTTTACAAATGAGAGAGAAGACCCGAGATTACAGACCAAGGCTACACAATAATTTCCAGTCAGTTTCGATGGTTCATTTACAAGGAGATACAGAAGGCAACCAAGTGTTTCCGGGAAGTGCTTGGAAGTGGAAGATAAGGGGCAGTTTACAAGGGTGTGTTTGGTCACAAAAGGACTGTTGCAGTTAAGAAGCTAAATGATGTAGTCCACGGGGACCAAGATTTAGGTCAGTGCTAAGTGTCATAGGCTCTTGATTTCTGAATTTTTTAAGAATGTTAGACAATCAGAACCTATCTCCTGTACTACAATGGAGCCAAAGGTATAGCATTGCACTACGGGTAGCAAAAGGACTGGTGTATCTCCACCATGAATGCCTTGAATGGATCATCCAATGCGATGCTAAACTAGAGAACACACTGTTATATGAAGACTTTGAGCCCAAGATAGCAGATTTTGGATTGGTCAAACTATTAGGTAGAGGAGTAGGAGCACAAATGATGTCAAGAGTTCAATGGGCTCTAAATCTTCCAATCACTGTCAAGGCTGATGTTTATAGTTATGGAGTAGTGCTTCTTGAGCGGGGATGTGTGTATCCACTAGGCAAGTTAGATGCTCTGCCAAGATACTGAAGGAGAAATTGGCAAAAGAAGATCACTCATAGCTCCTGGAGTTCGTCGAGTAGATAGGGCGGATAATTTGATTATTCACAAGCAGCCATGATGGCAAAGATTGCAGTGTCATTGTGGAAGAGGACAGGAGAAGATGATCAAGCATGAGCAATGTCGTTGAAGCTCTACTTACACTGGTGGAATAATGTCTGGTGCTGTTCCTAACAGCTATAGTTCTGGCAGGCCTGATGCCGTGAAAGAAAATAATGTGTGTCCTGTTGCACAGAACATTACTGGGAGTCTCCTTTCTTATATTGTCATCCTCCATTCCGTTGCAAACTACCTTGATAGAGGCTCCACCATCTTCACCCAGGATGTAACCTCTGCCATCCTAGTGTCGTGTAATGGTGCCTTCACCTGTGGCTTCTACAAGCTGGCCACCAATGCCTTTACCTTTTCTATCTTGTTCTCCTGGGCATCTGGCAAGACTGTCTCTTGGATGGCCAACTGCGATGCTCCAGTCATTGACAGCAGCTCCAGGCTCATCTTCTGGAAGAATGGGGGCTTGATCCTTGTTGACTATAATGGCATGGTCATATGGAGCACCAACACAACAACATCTCGCAGTGATCGTGCAATGCTTCTCAACAGCAGCAAACTTGTTGTCATGGATATAGATGGACGTCACCTCTGGAGTAGCTTTGACACCAACTGATACACTTCTACCATGGCAGCTGATAACTCGAAATACTAGGGGTTTGCTCTATTCAGGCTTCTATCCTTTCTACTTTGCTAGTAACAATATCCTAACTCTTATTTACAGTGGCCCTGAGAGTAGTAGCATATATTGGTCAGATCCATTCTACCTGCCATGGGATAATGGTAGGACTACCTATAATAGTCCTGGACCAGGACATGTTTGCAAAGTTACTGAAAAGGAAGCATGCCCCTCATCACAACTGTTCACGGGTGACAATTCCAGTTTCAAGTTTGGATACTTCCTATCTTCTGCATTGATATTGCTTGTCATCGAAGTGATTTTAATCATAATGGGCTATTGGATTGTTAACAAATGGGAGAGAAGACCAGAGACTATGGACGAAGGCTACATGATCATTTACAGCCAGTTCCGAAAATTCAGCTACAAGGAGTTAGATAGGACAACCAAGTGTTTCCAAGAAGAGCTAGGAAGTGGTACACCAGGAGCAGTTTACAAGGGAGTCCTTGATGATGGAAGGGAGGTCACAGTGAAGAAGTTAAGAGATATGATGGAAAGAGAACAAGAGTTCAGATCTGAGCTCAGTATCATTGGAAGAATATATCATCTGAATCTGGTAAGAATTTGGGGGGTTTGTGCTGAGCAAACTCACAAGCTATTGGTTTCTGAGTTTGTTGAAAATGGTTCTTTAGACGGATTTCTGTTTGATTATCAGGAGTTCGCTTACATGCTGCAATGGAACCAAAGGTACAATATCGCACTTGGTGTGGCAAAACGACTGGCATATCTCCATCATGAATGGATCATGCATTGTGAATTTGTGATGTTGAACCAGAGAACATATTGTTAGATAAAGAATTCGAACCAAAAATTGCAGATTTCGGATTGGTTAAAGTACTAAGTCGAGAAGCAGGAGCACAGATGCTGCCAAGGTTGCATGGGACTAGGGGTACATCGTAGTGAAGGCTGATGTTTACAGCTATGGTGTAGTGCTCCTCGAGTTAGTAAAAGGGGTTCGGATTTCCAGTTGTGTAATTGAGGGCGAGGAGGTGGTGGAGATGTCTATTCGTTGCTCTGCTCAGATTCTCAAAGGGAAATTGGCAACCAAAGATCCGTCATGGCTCCTGGAGTTTGTTGACTGCAGACTGGATGGAAAATTCAACTACTTTAAAGCAGCCACGATGTTGAAGATAGCGGTGTCATGCGTTCAAGAGGAGAGGAGCAAAAGACCTACCATGAACCATATCCTTAAAACTGTGCTTTCGCTAGTGGAATAGCATTGCATAATTAAGCTAGCTTTTTTCCCCTATCAAATTGTTGTGCCCACTGTGAGAGTGGACAAAGCGGTGTGCGACAGCATGGAATGGTTAAGTGGATCCATGTCTTGCTCGCAACTACAATGAAGTTCATTCAAACTCCTTGAGGAGCTTCATTATACAAGTTTATGTATTTTGTTCTACAGAAAATGTATCCACTTGCACTGCTATTTGATGTAGAAATGTTCAGAGTTGGATTTCAACAACTAGATGAGTGCATACAGTCATAATGAGTCAAAACTCAAATATTCACTCGAAAGATGTGTCAAGTGACAGTCTAATTTCTTTCTTTATTCATTGAGCAAGCAACTAACTGAAGAGTGACAAATCCAATTGAATCAAAATATTCACCACTATACAAACTATATATGATTAAAAAGAATCGACAATGGCAGAAATTGTGAAACCATCACCATCGCTAGTCAGGTGCTCGCAGGTCCTTCATTGTCGCTGTCATTGCGCTCCGCAACACCAATGCACGGCCATCAACCTCCGGCTCCTCAACTTCTGCTCCAACACCAGCCTCATCTCTTTGGGTGTGCATTTTCCCCAAATCACTCTCTGCCTCCTCAACTTCCGGCGCCAATGCAGAGTAATCCTCCCTAGTCAGCAACACATTGTGAAGCATTGCACATGTCCCAAATGCAGGCCGCAGCTGCTCGAGAGCTTTCCACCTCGCGGAGCCTAGCGATAGCTCCCCATCCCATCAGGCTCCGGATAGCACGCCTCACCGGGCGGAACATTGCCCTGTGCGCAGCATTGAACTCCGCCTCGGGGAGCCAGGCACCACTGGCCCCGGGAACGGCACCATGAGGCAGGGGCAGCAGCGGGTACCCACCCCCATCCCCAACCAAGTACTGCTGGGAGTCAAGCAACTTCCCCTGCTCGACCTCCTGATACAGTGAGCATCGAGGTCCGTGCAGTCACCGCGGAATCCTGCGGCGAGGGAGAGCACGCGGGAGGAGGCGCCCGCCACGATCTGCGCAGCGAGCGGGCCGGTAGGGCCATCGAATCGCGCGCAGCAGAGCGCGCCGCGGCAGGATGGGAGCGGGGGGTGGAATAGGCGCTGGTTGGGTTGGAGGGGAAGGCGAGCCAGAAGCGGAAGTTGGCGAAGAGCACGCGGCGGAGGAGCGCCGCGAGCGCCCGGGACGGGAGGGAGGGGTGGGGCGGGGGGGAGGAGCGGGTCAAGCAGGCCCGAGAAGTGAAAGGTGGGCGCCGAGACCCGGAACGCGTGGTCCGGGCTCGTGGGCCGATAATTTCGTAGTGTGATGCGTGCACGCACGGTCGCGTCGCGATCGAGTTTTTTTTTTTTTTTTTTTGCTGTCGAGTCCGAGTACAACTGGGCCTGGAGGAATTCCATCCATATATGTCCGTCGGGCCCCGAGTCCGAGCCGCGTGGCCCACTTTTCTCCGATTCCGAAAGACACCGGACTGGGCTGGGCTGCTGGGGCTATATAATCCCATGGCGTCCACCCCGGCTCAGCCAACACACCGTGCGCCCGAAAACGTCCGTCCACCGCCGTCGTCTGCGTCTCCACAATCGCATCGACTGGTTCCTTTACCCGGCGGCGCGTACAAAGTCAAAGCCAGATCGTTGAGAAACGCAAAGCTAGCGCGTCCCGATCTCGATCTCGCGTGATGGCGGCCGCCAGACACTTCCCATCTTGGGCAGACCTGCAGCCAGAGCTGCTGGGCCTTGTCCTCTGCCGGCTCCCTCGCTAGCTGATCGCGTACGACTGGCAGCTGTCTGCCGCCCATGGCGCCACAGTGCCCGGCTAGAGACCGTGCCCGCTCCGTTCCCGTGGCTCACACTTGGTGACGGCACCTTTTTCAGCATCCTGGACGGTAAAATTTACTGTCTGCCTTCTGCAGCACCAGATAATTCTCGTTGCATTGGCTCCGTGGGTAACTGGCTCTTTCTCGAGCCACACACTGGTGACGGGGGCTCACCACCGTTTTTTGACCGAAGGGGCTCACCACCGTTGTCCCTGATGAACCCTTTCTCCAAGGATGTCGTACACCTATTTGATGCAGACACCATCTACAGCAGCCGATGTATCTTGGTCAAGCTTGTCTTGCTCTCGTCCATGGACCTCTCACCGGATTCTCTTTTCGCAGTACTCATCCATGACGGTATGTTTCATAGGAGTGTAATCGCCATCTGCCAGCCATCGACTGCCACTACATTCTATGTGCCCGACCGTGAGCGCATATATGATGTCGCACTCGTTAATGGGAAGCTATATGCTCTCTCGGCCAGGAAGCTCTTCGTCCTTGAGGTGGAGTCAAGCCGCAAATGCAAGACAAAAATCTCACCCATGGAATGCATCGCAAATGACTTCATACACCAAACTGTAGCAAATGAGACGTATTTCTGCTATCTTGCAGAATCCGGTGGTAAATTACTGCATGTAACGCGACTGGTTGAATCCATCTCGTCGGGGATTACCGGACAAAGTCATTCCGTACCTTTTCATTTGACGTATTTGAGATCGATTTAACCACCTCTTCTCCTGTTCAATGGAGGCGGCTCAGTTCTCTAGAAGGCCAAGCACTCTTTGTTGGTCCATACTCCAAGGTTCTCCATGCTTCTGAGTATGGAGCTCAGGCAGATTGCATCTACTTCATGTGCGACTATGGTTCGGGAGATTGTCCCGCAGATCCTCCAAATCCTTTCCGTGATGGTGGTGTGTTCAACATGACAAAACGGGACGATCACGCCTTTGTTGCCCGAGACGGTGATAATGCGGCGATGAAGGTATTGTGAAAGGGCATTCGGCAAATAAGTTTTATTCAGCTTCGTCCATCATGGTTTTTCCCCTGCTGAAGTTATCCATGTAATGCGCCTCACAATAAATATCATGCTAAATTGATGTTTGAGGATTCTTTTGGGAGTGTTACCTCGAACCTAGACTACAGATTATATGTATTTTATTGGTTGTTCATCAGTTGTCGATTTTTTTGTGATATTTTTATCTCCATAAGTTGAGTGTGTATACATACATTTGCCTCTATTAACACTTACATGCACGCATACTCTACCTCTATAAATTAAAGCACTTCTGAGATAATACGATGATAAATCTTGAGCTAATGAGTGACAAAGTCATTACATGTGCCTCGATGATGAGAAGTATGTAAGCCTATCACTAAAAAAATAATGTCATTAAATCGATTTTGAAATAAATCCATAAAAATATGAGCACCGGATCAGTTTGGTCTTAATAATATTTTAGCCCTTTATGAGACATTTGACCTTTTTTTTTTATTTTAGCCCTTTTTTGAAAATATTCTCATACAGGCTTATGGAGGTATCCTTTCATTTTCTAGACCTAGACCCTAAGCTCGACGCCGTAGCAATTGGCGCCAAGGTTACACATCTTAGCACCATGATCATTGACGCTGAGGTCCATGGTCATTTTTTGTGCGATGTTGATGTGGCCGCTTGCGTGGCGTGGCGGTCTTTGCCGCCGCTCGCTTTCCGTCCCGTCCCTCGCTCTCCGCCGCCTCGATTCTGTCGAGAGCGCGGCGACGTCAATCGAGGACCTGCACGCGGACGTCTTGTCCCTCGTTCTCCGCCGCCTCGACGGCGCCTCGGCGGCCGCGCGGCTGCGCGTGCACCGCCTTTCACAACCTCGCCAGCGACCCGACCAAGCGGGCGCGTGGTGTGCCTCTATTTGGGGCCCTCGCTCTGCGACTCGCCACCGGCGACACCGGCGCCAAGCAGTCCACCACCACCACCACCCACTTTGTTCCGCTGGTAGAGCCACCGGCGCCCGCCAAGCATCTCTTCCGCGCTCTGCGACGACAGTAGTAGCTACAGTCCGCAGCTGCCGGCGTGTGCCTCGTCTCGGCCGTCGAGAGGGATTGCGGAAGGGAGCAGGTGGATCTCGCCAGATCAAGGCCGGAGGACCTCCCGGCGCCCCCTACCGTCGGCGGCGGCCCCTATGCCGCGGTCTTTTTCGTGAGGGCGGTCGGTCGGCGTGCGGCGCTATTGAAGGCGACGTGGGATGGGGAGGGTAATTTAGTCATTTCGCGACTCAGTTTGTGCCACAGCTAATAGAGATGTCTAACAGAACACACGGAAGGCCATAGAGCTTATACTAAAAAAATTCGGGGCCATAGAGCTAATTTGGTGGTGGTGGGGGTGGGGGAAGACCACAGAGATCCCAACTATTTTTCAGAGGGCTATAGAGATAATTGTCCCACTAAAGAACCACCCTATGACACCGCCTTTGATTATGACCTGACAAGCATCAGTTAGACAGATTGACGACATGTTCAAACCAGGTGATCGACGTGACACAGTCAAGACGTATGGCTGCCAGCATCATCACTCAGGAGGTCACCCATGGCTGCCAGCGCCAAGGGTGGCAGCGGGGTAACATGTTGAGGAAGCGTCGTTGGTGCCCTCCAATGATCCAATCTCACGCGCTAGTTTTTTTTTTTTTTTTTTTGGAAGGGGTCACCCCCACACCCCTCCTCCCACACACACACACACCTAATCTTTTTCATTGAATAATCACGCGCTAGTTCTTGCAGTTGCAGCGACCCGTCCGAGGGACCCACCGTCGGCCACGGCATTCCGGCAAAGGTCCTTCACGTCCGTGGCCTTCTCTCACGCCTTCCTCGATCCCTTCCTGCCGACTCGCCCATCAGGCTCCGGACCGCGCGCTCCAGCTCCGCTGCCTCTACGTAGTTGTCGCGCTTCCTGTCCACTTGCATGGCCACGGCGACGCTATGATGGACACGAGCTCGAAGGTGTTCAGGTGCTGCTCCGCGAACAGCGGCCACGGCACCATGCATCGGCACGCCGTGCCATGTGTTGACGAGGACGAGGATGTCCTTCTGCGGCGGCACCCACCACTTGGGCCATATGAGACCCTTGTCCTCTCTAGAAAATCCCTCTGGAACTGGGAGCAGCTCGTCTGACGTACAATCGACGTACAAAAAAGGCCCTCTCGGAGTTTGATTAGGGTATATGCCATTATGAGCGGTACAGTTGTCGGGCCTGAGTTTGGAATGAGAGGGCCATAGTGCTCGGAACTTGAATAAAAAAATTGCTAGCACGATGGGCACGCTACGGTTGCGCTGGTTTTTCGAGGAGAAAAAAATCAACGGAAAGGAGAAAATAAATTACAAAAAAAAAATAGTAGCTTTTTTTAACTCGAAGAAAATAGTAACTGAACCACTGCCAAACAGTGGATGAACAGTAGTAGATGCCATGGAGCGACGCTAGGCGGCGCCGCAGCGCTAGTAGTATCGAACCGCGCCACGCGCACCCACCCCTTTCTTCTTCCTCGAGTTCGCCCCGCCCCCGTCCCGCCCCCGCCGCCCGGCGCCCTAGGGCTCGCCGGGCACCCCTTTCTTCTTCCTCGAGTTCGCCCCGCCCGCCGTCCCGCCCCGCCGGCCGGCGCCCAGGGCTTGCCGGAGCTCCCGGCGAGCCCTAGGGCGCCGGCGGCGGCCCGCCTCCTCCCTGCCCCCTCTTCTTCTCCAACGCCGGCGAGATCACAGCAGCGCCGCCACCAGCTCCGCCGCCCCCATGGATTCGGTGAGCTCCTCCGCCGCCTACACATACCCACCGAATGGGTCTGCCCTGGCCCGGCTCGGCGCGCGCGCCGCCGCCTCGCTCATCGCCCGGCCGATCCGCCACCACCGCCAGCGTACACGATCGCCGCCAGGCCGGCGGGGAGGATGGAGGCGGCGGGAGCTTCGCCGGCGACCTCGCCGGAACCCTAAAGCGAGGGCGGTGCGGCGGAACCCTAAAGCTAGGGCACGGCGGCGCCGCCGGCCGCTCCGCCCCACCCGGCCCCCTCCCCGGCGACGCGCGTCCGTGCACGGCTATGGATAGCGGCGCGCGTGTGCCGTATAAGAATTGTGGATGCGATGAGAGGATTCTATTCTCTGGGACGCCGGGACTTCCTCCGGATGACGTGGTCTCACACTGTCCACATATCCACCAGCTCAGCTTTTGCACAATTTCCTTTTCACGTACAGTATGGTTGATGAAAAATACGATGTAGCCATGTCGGTGGTACTCCGTAATACACATGAGAAGGTAGGTTGGTGCACTTCGCCTGGCCTGAGGCACCCGCATCAGTGGACGCTTGTGGAGGGCTAAGCTGTTTTGATGTTGCACGCGAAGGCCGAATAAGAACACATGTTTTTGGCTTATCTTTTTTTATCTTTAATAGTGTATCTTTCTATATCTATTTTTTCTCTCTCTCTCTCTCTCTATATATACACAATGTATTTTCATATATAATAACTAGTCCATTAACCCGTGCTCCCTTACAGGTTAGAAGTTTAAAAAATATACTATTTATATATTTGATTAATATTAAATTTAATTATATTAAATTGTATGTTTATTTTCTACAAAAATGGACACAATATATATATAGTTTGTAGTCTATATATTATGTTCAGAAACTTACATCACTCTTCCTAGGTACAATGTGATGGCATTAATCTATGGGTCTAACATCACTTCCACAATTTGTTCTTCTCCCCAAGCCTGGACACATCTCACAACATGTTGGATCGTAAAAATAGAATACACCATTTTACAAAATTGGCACCCCATCAACTACGTGGTCCGCTCTTAATTTTTTTGGCGCTGGCATCACTTGTTGCAGTGGGGGCAGTGACTCCTGATCCTGCTCTCTCCATTTCAAGCTGCACTCTAGCATAACATTGTGGAGGGCCTAATTTTATAGCAAGATTAGCATGTAATTCGAGATTTTTTGTCGCATTATTATTAACTTGCGAACAACTCTCCAACCTAGTGGTTGGTGATCCTCAGTAGCATTCCAACAGCTAGGTTCGAACCCCTCTGCGGGACAAATTTTCGGGCAGAGTTCAAGTTAATACAATAATTATAGCTAATTCTAAATAAGGATAATGTGAATACTTATTTCTGTGAACAAATCCAAGGAAACCAAAATCTAAATAAAAATTATGACTAATGGTCAATAAATATCATATCATATACGTCGAAGGAGACAATTTAAATTGTAATTACAGGATCTATAAAGATGGTCATACCTTTAGCCTATAGGAGCGGTAGGTGCGCCTGGTTGCTTATGTGCTCCCGACTTCCCTTTTTTGACATATATATCCGTGTCGTCCCCTTGATGCTACCACACGCCTACCCTACTGTTCCCTCAATGTGGTTGAAACAAATGTCACAAAGCTCGATTGCACGACCGGATGTTATCTTCCTCCATGTGTATGCCCAAGTGCTGGATGGAAATAGTCACCTCATTTAGTAGTTGATAAATTTTCTCATTTATGGCACATCAGTGTTGGCTACTCAGCGTTGCCTATCACGCTGGTGTCCACCAATGGTCGGTGTAGTGTCACCTTCCTCGTCGGTGTTCGCCGCTAGGTAATTAGTGCATCGTTGCCTTCTTCATTGGTGTTCGCCCTCGTAGTAATCGTGCCTTCCTCTTCGGTGTTCGCCGGTAGATAGTTGGTGTAGCGTCATCTGTCTCGTTGGTGTCAGCTAGCAGTGTAGTGTTGCCTTCTCGTGCGGCGACATCGTTGGTGTAGAATCAATTGCGGATGGCGCGTCGTAGTCACTCCGATGTCACGATGTTGCGGTGTCCTTGATGGATGTGGGGGCCATTCTCTATATATGGCGTCCATGTTGACTCTATGCATCGAGAGTTTCGGACAATAACTACCGACACACATGGAGGTATGCAAGAATAGGGGAGTATCATGTTAGTTTCTCACCTACAGACTTCTGAATAAACTGTCTTTGATGGCGCAAACCATGCGATGATCAGCGGGAGCTTCAAAAGTTAATAGTTGAAGGAGGTGTTGATCATGAAGAAAGCTGATCGACACGTCATCTATGTCTGTCTGGATTGCGCATAGCTCGCTAGTGCTGCAATTGGTGCTGTTAAAATGTGTTTCGTCTAGTCTTCTATAGCCGACCGGCAAGCTCGGTATGATGATGTTGACGATGAGCCGAGGCCTAGCCTAGTGTTCCCCTGTGTAGCCAGCTTGAGCATTCATGGCGATCAAAGATGTGATCGGTCGGGTACCCTTACGTGCGTCAAAGTCAGTGGAGGGGGTTGAGGAGGTTATTCCCTCCTGCACCCGTGGTTGAGATCCCTTTAAACCAAAAAAATACATTATTATTATGTTAGCAAAAAAATATACTTGATGCTCAATAAGGATTATTTCAAAATTATCTTAAGTAATCAAATGACAAAATATGTAAAGCCGTATGTCGTAGGAGACAAAAGTGATCAAAATAAATAGCGAGAAGGCTATATAGCCGTGTACTGACGAGAACCATGAGGCTAATGTTGCAAACAACATGCATTATGACCCTATAGCCACAATAAACACCCTCAAACATTCATTCATGTTGTGGTTAGAGAGGAGCAGATTAATTTTATTGCCCTCTCTCGAGGGACGGTCGTGACGATTTCCCGATCATGTCCTCAAAAATTTTAGTGGAGGGCGTGACTTCCTTTGGCATGCTATGGCTCCTCATGGTAGGTCAGGGGGTATTTTACTCGGAGCCGATTGTCTATTTTTGACATCGGAGCCATTGACGAAGGAGATTTTTATGTCAAATTCACTTTGCGATATAAATCTAATGATTTCAAATTTGTCCTCTATTCTATTTATGGACCAGCACAATATCATAACAAGAGTGCTTTTCTAGCCGAAATGGCTAACACTTGTTCCAAAGAAAGTCTCCCTTATATTATAGGTGGAGATTTTAATATAATGCGTAGTCGACGATAAAAGTAGTGGGGATTTTGACCCTAAATGGCGAATCTTTTTAATGCGGTCATTGAATCTACGGATCTCGAGAGAAATTACTATGTCGTCGCCAATATACTTGGTTTGGACCCGGGGATAACCCAACTTTTGAAAAACTTGATCGTGTCTTAGTTAGTACGGATTGGGAGCTTCAATTCCCTCTAACCGTAGTTGATCCGAGAGATCGAATATCTCGAGATCACACTCCTACGGTTTTTAGCATTGGTGCTTCTACCCACCAGACCATGTCTAGACCCTTTAGATTTGAAAGAGGATGGCTATTAAGGGAAGGGTTTTATGAAATGGTTGCAAATGTTTGGCAATCTGAAACTTCTGGATCCAACCCTTTAGAGCGCTGGCAAGCTAAAATCCGCAAACTAAGACAGTATCTTAGAGGGTGGGCTGCAAATACTGCAGGAACCTATAAGAAAGAAAAGAAGACCCTTTTAGAACTTTTAAATGGTTTAGATAAAATTTTGAGACTAATGGTCTTTTCGATCAAGAGATCAATCTCAAGCAATACTTAAAAGGGCACTTAGTTTCTCTTTTGAGGGAAGAGGAACTTAAATGGTATGAGAGAGCCAAGGTGAAATCCTTATTAGAGGGTGATGCTAACACTAGGTTCTTTCACTTAGTGGCCAATGGGAAACACCGAAAACAACATATTTTTAGACTTGAAGATAATCAAGGTGTTGTTATTGGTGATGACCGTCTTAAAAGCCACATTACAAACTATTATAAAAATCTGTTTTGGTCCACCGGAGCAAACCCAAATAACTTTGATGGAAGATCATTTTATAGATATTCCACAAGTGACCCAGGAGGAAAATGATATTCTTATAGCCGACTTCACTTCGAACGAGGTGAGGGAGGCCATTTTCCAAATGGAACATAACAAAGCTCCTGGACCTGATGGTTTTCCTGCCGAATTCTACCAGATTTTTTGGGGGGTGATCAAGGACGATCTTATGTCCATCTTTCAGGAATTCCATAATGAGAGTCTAGATCTTTTTAGTCTCAACTTTGGAATTATCTCCCTTATCCCTAAAACCCAAAACGCTACTACAGGTTCAGCAATATCGACCAATTTGTGTCCTTAATGTTAGTTTTAAAATTTTCACAAAAGTTGGAACTAACAGATGAATAAAGTAGCTAACACTGCAGATTAGCCCGACACACGGGCGACATTTATGCACAGGCGAAATATCATGGAAGGAGTAGTTATTCTACACGAAACTATCCATGAGCTACATACTAAGAAAAGGAATGGCATCATTCTCAAAATTGATTTTGAAAAGGCCTATGACAAGGTTAAATGGTCCTTCCTTCAACAAACTCTACGCATGAAGGGTTCTCCCCTAAATGGTGTAGATGGGTTCAAAATATGGTCACGCGGGAGGTAGTGTGGGGGTTAAAGTCAATGATGACATAGGTCCCTACTTTCGGACCAAACGTGGCCTTAGACAAGGGGATCCTATGTCACCTATTTTGTTTAACATCGTTCTTTGATATGCTAGCTCTTCTCATCAACGAGCAAAAGCCGATGGACAAATAGGAGGGATTATCCCACACATAATTGATGATGGTTTATCTATTTTACAATATGCTTATGATACCATTATCTTTTTAGACCACGATCCGGAGCAAGCAAAAAATCTGAAACTTTTTGCTTACCGTTTTTGAACAATTGTCAGGACTTAAGATTAACTTCCACAAGAGTGAAATATTACGTTATGGTGCAGCCAAAGAGATGGAACCTTATTATACTACACTCTTTGGTTGTAATACGAGGGTATATCCTTTCAGATACTTAGGTATCCCCATGCACCATAGACAACTCCTTAATTCTGAATGGAGGAAAATAGAAGAACGTTTTGAACAAAAACTCTCTTGTTGGAAAGCAAAATACCTATCCTATGGGGGAAGACTTGTATTGTTAAACTCTGTCTTGAGTAGTCTCTCTATGTTTATGATGTCCTTTTTGAGATCCCCAAAGGAGTCCTCAAAAATCTTGATAAATTCAGATCAAGATTCTTACGGCAAGGGTCTACAGGAAATCATAAATATAGACTAGCTAAGTGGGACATCCTATGTCGCCCTAAGGATCAAGGTAGTCTTGGAATTCTAGATTTATACACGCATAACAGATGTTTACTAGCCAAATGGATCGTCAATCTTATAAACACCGATGGTACATGGCAATCCTTGTTAAGGAATAAATATTTAAATTCCAAGACCCTAACCCAAGTGTCACCAAACCTAATGACTCTCACTTACGGAGAGGCCTCATGCATATTAAAGATGAAGTGCTTGATAAAGGTTGTTTCCTAATTAAAGATGGAAATAATACAAGGTTACGGGAAGACACTTGGTTAGGTGATAAGCCCCTCAAGCTTAGATACCCGAACTTATTTAATATAGCAAGGGATCGACATGCAACGGTTTGAAAGTTTTATCCTCTAACCCTCCTAATATTTCATTTAGGAGATCATTGGTGAATAATAATCTTTTGAGTGGCTTATTCTGGTAGCCCAAGTTTCGAATGTGGCTTTGGTGGATGGTAAAGACTTTTTTTAGATGGTCTTTATCCAGTGTCGGAATTTTCTCCGTTCGATCTATGTATCTTGATGCTATAAATACAAATCTACCTTTCCAACATAAACGAATCTGGAAATGGAAAATACCTCGAAGATTAAAATTTTCCTCGGGTTTGTCCAAAGAGGTGTCATTTTGACAAAGGATAACCTTGCTAGGAAAAATTGGAAAGGGAGTGAGAAATGTGAGTGTTGTAATTTGAATGAGTCTATCCAACACCTCTTTTTTTTTGACTGCCCTTTTGCCAAGATGATTTGGAGGATTATTTTCTATGCTACTAATCTTACCCAACCTATTTCTATTAACCATATGTTTGGTAGTTGGCTTCATAATCAACATAAAGATTCCAAGCCTTTGATTTGGGTTGGGGGTGGCGGCTTTATTACGGGCCATCCGGAGATGTCGTAATGATACGATTTTTAAAAAAATGAAATCTAACTCTATTATGCAAAGGTTATCTTGGGGAGCTTATTGGATGCGCTTCGGGCCCGGTTGCAGCGTCTTTGAGCAAGCAAAGGACACCCTCGTTGCATTGAGCAAACAACTGGAGATCATTGCTCTAGAAATTTCCAATAGAGGGTGGAAGCATATTTTTCGTTTAGTTTAGTAACAATGTCTTTGTTCTGAGGGACGTTTGGCTTGCTCCTGTTTTTTTTTCCAACTTTGTAATAATGGGCTGTGTACATCCTTGGATGTAGAGGCCGGATTTTATTATCCATTATCTAAAAAAAAAATGTTGTGGTACTCCGAAATTCGGACCTCTAATTCCTCTCATCCTCACAATACAACATCATTACCGCACAGCAAAGCCTAACACATGCTAACACCACGAAGGCCTCCCTGTTGAGAGCCGCAAGTAGTTCAACAAAGAATCTTGGAGTGGCAGAGCGCATACCTTGTGTCGGTACACGTCGGGGCATCAAGCGCTTCAACGTCATATACACGTGCATGCGTTGTATTGCTTTCCTCACTGCTTGCTTGGCCGGCTGACCACAGAAGTTAGCTGCGAACGGCGGCAGGTGCGGCATGGAGCCATGGCGAGGCATCTTAGGTGGATATCATGGCTGTCCTCGTGGTGCCTCTTTTTTTCCTCCGTTGGAAATCATGCTAGGTAAAATAATAGATTGATTTTATTCGGTCAAGAAAATAATAGATTGATTTGAGGCATTGTGTGGCGGCGCCGGCGTCCTCTTATTTCACCCTCCGATGGAAATCATGAAAATAATATATTTATTTTTCTTCTTTCTATCAATAATAATTGCAAAGGTGGGTAATTTTTTAGAAATTAAAGTAGATCTAATGGTTGTGGATTGCCCGAGTCTACAGATTGATGGTTAGATTTTTTTCGATTAATGTGAGAATTTCTAGAAATTTTCTTTTTCTTAACACGTCTAGCTAGTGAGAATTAACGTGGAGGCTTTATTGGAGCCTCCAATTAGTAATAGCAATTAGTAATAGTAAGATGCTAACTCCATTTCAAATTGTAGTTTGTTTAACCTTTTATCCCAATTTTAAACACGTGTCTTATTATAAAATATGTGTAAAGTGTCACTTCTTTTATTGTGGCATGTTTTATTAATAAAATTTCTTTAAGAGTGGCTTAAATTTGACTATGTTTGCATATATATTTTTGAATAAAAGGAGTGGTTAATAAATTTAGGATAAAAGTCAAGAAATTTTTACAATAATTGGGGAAAAATTCGATGGCTCACATCGTCTAAAAGCGATCGATCCGACGACAACGAAGGCATGAAGAAACGAGAGGAAATGGGTCGGAGGAAACGGGAGGAAAATGATGTGTCTATGGTTGGGTGGGGGGGGAAAAATTTTCCTCCCGTTCCTCCCCAAATGTGGAGATTAGGACTACACGGTAATTGCATTCTTGTAGTTTTTATTTTGATGAAGGGTAAAACGGTAACTTCATAATAACCTTTTGAGTATTATAGTTTTGTGATCATGATTCATTAACTATAGTTAGATAATATGTTTTCTTTATCTAAAAATAAGTTAGATAATATGTTTTTATTAACTTTTTAAACAAAATTCCTCTAGGGTTCATGGTGCTAGGGCCGGTTTCTTGATCGGAGTACGGGCGGACGGCTCCCTCTCCCTCTCCCTCTCCCTCTCTTGATCTAAGTCGGTGCTAGGGCCAGTTTCTTGATCGACGGAGAAACAGCGACAGAAAACAAGAACTACTCTTCATGGGGAAAAAAAAGGAACCACGATCCTATAGTCACGGCGGCGGCGGCTGTAAATCACGATCCTAAAATCACGGTCCCTCCTCCCCACGTTGCTCCCGTATGCTTCAGGCCCAAGTCGACGGCCCAAGGTCATGGTAATCCTGTTAAAAATAGCAAATGTTGTCCTACTAACAATTCCACTTAAATAGCATGATGGTTAGCCCACCTGAGAGCTAACCTGAATACCTAGGTTCGAAACCAATATGCCTTTTTTTTTTTTTACAACATTTTTGGTTATTTGTTTTCTATTTCGCTTTTCTCTATTTTAAATTCATTTGTTTTGTCATTTTTCACTTGTTTTAATTTAAATATATCGGTATTGCCATGTCATTGTAATCTTAAATGATTTGAGCCATGTGCAACTATACATCCATCACAACATCATAGTTTGTCGCCATTATCATGTCATTAATTTTTCAAATGATTTGGACAAAATAACACTATGGATCCATCACAACCATGAGCCTTTTTCACCGACTCACGTGGCTCTATGTGAGACATGTTTATGGTTGTGATGGATGTGTATCACCACAATCTCTAAATCATTTGAAAATTTTATGTCATGATCATACACCAAAATAATTGGTCTATGCAAGTTTTTAGATTTTTCTACATAGCATAGGGTATTTTTATATTTTTCCTCCAATTTACCATAAAATAATCGCAATAATAGGTAAAAATGTTTAGAAAATTGTATAAATGCACAAAACATCGTAGTTTGTCGCCATTACCATGTCATTAAGTTTTCAAATGATTTGGACAACAATATGATTTGAAAATGATTTGAAAAATTGGGGAAAATGTTTTATTAATTTTTCCATGTTTTCCTATTAAATAAGGAGAATGGTGCTTTTTGACAACCAACGTGGTCTTGTCCTATTGGTTCCAGCACCCTCAGCGTGAGATTAACGATGTGGAAGGTTGCTGGATCTATTCCTCTTTGCTTGGTGATTTTTGCTGCTATTTGTTTTGTTTTCATAGGGATTTCTGTGTCGTTTTACGCTGGTTGCATTGCCTAGGCGCGTTGGTCGTGAGATTTTTTCGTTCGTTCGTTGCATCAACCTATGGTAAATACATGCATACAACACCGAAAGCATACAGTGAGCCTATGGTTCATGTGGGTCGACCCCTTTTTTTTGCTATCCTAAAACCAGTTTACATGATGAAAGAACCACAGCTAAGAAACGGCACATTAGCCAGAACTGAACTGAACCAGTCAGTTCTTTTCAGTCCTGTACAACACCGAAAGCAATTGAGATCGATGGTTCAAGCACTGCCTACACTAACAGCGAGTTTCATCCAAACATAGTAAATACATGCATACAGAGGCAAGTCATTGTGTACATTTAGAGTTGGGACACATTTTACAAAGCTATTCAGAAAAATGTCCACAGACCTACAGGATTTTGAGAAAATTTTCAGATGGTGTGTCTTTTCTGTCTATACTCTGTAACAGCCCTGCCCAGTTTTCTTGGAACAGAGGACAGTGTGCTGACTATGCAGGCGCCTGCCACTTAAGTCTTCAATTCTGCAGAAATATAGCAGAGGAAATGGTTATGGCGTTTCAGTTCCTTGATTCTAGATTTCAGAATATGATGTCTGCAAGTATGCAACAGTGATTGGCAAAGCATTTGCTTGAGTAACAGTAACACAAAGTGACTGTAAACATGGAACATTCAAATTTGATCTATGTACAATTGACGGCTGTACATGCAGCCATGGTTTACATCCTTAACAACACTTGATATTAGTCCTGAAGAATGTTATACACTAGGGGTTGTTGGTGTAATAGGTCCTCAACAAACATGAGAATGTACATTCTTTTCATGGCAAGATTTAAGTACTTAGTTCATGCTTAAACTGAAGAGCTAAGCCTGCTAAAGCAAAGATGCCTAAAAAGGATAGCAGTTAATATATTAGCAAAAGCAACGGCAACCATTGTGTGCCATGATTTATCCTGCCATACCTAATGCCCCAGCAATGATCTCATGCAATTAAATATGAATGATTCTCATAGAGTTATGTAAGCTACTATGTATGAAATGTGTGTTCTATTCCTAAGCTAACCAAGAAGTATCCATCAGACTGTTTGCCTGAAACAATATTCTAGAAGCATCCACGAACAATAAGAACTGATCATTATCTGCCACAATTGTAGCTATATTAGTGTCTGGTACCACGAAAATCACTAGTCGAAAACAATTTTTA
The DNA here is from genome assembly GCA_015847255.1 of Hyparrhenia diplandra. Classification (NCBI taxonomy): domain Eukaryota; kingdom Viridiplantae; phylum Streptophyta; class Magnoliopsida; order Poales; family Poaceae; genus Hyparrhenia; species Hyparrhenia diplandra. Next base: position 74,071 of record JADLZK010009885.1, read on the forward strand.
GGACGATTCTTTGAATTGGACACTGAATGACAACGCCTAGGTAAATTGGAAACTTCAGCATCCTTGAACTTGGGGCACTGAATGGCAGGGAGTTGGTACCTCGAGGATTGCCTCGGACTGGAGGGCGGTGAGGGGCGAACACCGTGGCCCTCACGCTGGGGGCGGAGGCAGCGGCGCGGCAGGGAAGCCGGCGTGATGGTGATGACGAGGGCGGGCGCGGCGAGGTGTGCCATCGGCCGTCAGCGTCGAAGATGTACCCGCCGAGCTTGGTCCCCGTGATGTGGTCGTTGTCTGGCAGCACGCCGGTCTCCAGCAGGACCCTCCGTATGGCTGCTTGCCACGAGCCCAGCGCCGGCCGGAACGTGACCACGTCCTCCACCCACCAGATCGCCGCGCGCACCTCCCTGGGTCCCAGCCGGCGGCACTGACGTACCCGGCGCCGGCGAGGGCGGGGGCGGGCCGGACGACGTCGTCTCCAGACGTGCGCACGGGGGCGGCGGTCGAGGCCGTGCGGGGAGCGATGACGGCGGTTCTGGATCGGGGTCGGGATCAGGTCAGGGTGCGGGGTGTGTGGTGAAGATGCAAAATGACCACCTTACCCTTTTGACGAAAAATAGAAAATTAGGGAGGAAATGAGAGGAAATGGGAGGAAAAACCAAGTATAGAAAAAAAAAGCTCAAAAGTCAAACGAATTATAATTTAGAATGAGATGAGTATATACTGTATTAAATAGCCAAAATTTTAGTCCATTTGTTTTATCCACCTCCCCATAACTAACACCATGAACAAGAAAATTGTCTTTGTCTTTGTTCGTTTATCTATGTTTATGGATAAATGGATTTTTTATAATTGCTGGTCTCATCAAAGTATCGAAACAACTGATTTTTTTTTTTTAACTGACGAGTAAATCATAATATCTACCTCTGCTTTTCAGACTAAGTCTAATAACTCCTGAAAATAGAAAAGCTAAATCACTTCCTCAAAAACTTCCCGGCTCGATCTCGTGCACCACGCACGTACAGTACATGACTAGAATAAGAACCCAATTAAACCCCCAAGAGATACTAATGCAGCGCGTTGCAATCTGCATCAACTGAATACTCAGTTGAGCACGCATCATCGTGAGATGAAGAGACATTGAATAGCTGATCTGGCGAGGAGTGAGGACAACGATCTCCATGTCCTGCTCGTCGACATATGTGGACAGTATGCTTGTCGACAGACGGAATTTTCAGTGACAAAGTGACGATATATTATTCTGACTTGCGCGATACTGAAACTTATCAACGTTGTGGGAACCAAGCGGATGAATGTGGGAACCGAGCCTACGGAGCTGAGAACATACCAATCAGCCAAGCACTGGGAACGGACGTGCTCTCCAAATATGTGGACACGTGTGTCAGGAGAAGCAGGCAGGTGGCTGCCTCCGTGACGGCGATGTGGCTGCGCCGTGCGTCAACTATCCAAGAGGCCTGGCCTGGCCTTGCGGCTTCCAATCTCCCGTGCCTACCTTCCGCAACATGGATCAAACCCTGTCTTCTGACGTCTGCAAAATGTTCTCAACAATATTTTCCTTACTACTTGCCGACTACATTCGGTCCAGGAGAAAAATGCATGCATACTCCAGGTATACCTATGTTAATAATGTCTCCGAACAAACATAAAAGATTTAATTATTGTTAATAATGTGTAAGTTTTCTGTTTATTCAGCCCATTTTTGTCCCACTTTGTGTTACACACCTTACAGGTACTTGTTGTTTCGTTTTTGTATTTTTATTTTATTTTTCTATTTAGTTCAGTCATTTTGCATGGGAGGTCTTAATCGAGCTAAATGGATCACATATATTTGCCCGTGTCATTCTGGTTGACAGAGCAGCAGGCGATTAATGAAGAGTGAGGACTGAAGAATGTGGAGGGCAAAGCTCTAGAGAATCAGGAATTCAGGATAACGCTTAGCTACGCTTAGCTCTGAAGCAATCCGTTGTGATCGATGCTACTGACAAGTTACAGTGTTGGTGAAAATGTGAATGCTTGCATGGCAACTGACAAGTAAATAGTTCAGATTTCTGAACTGGACAGTTAAAATTCAGTTACAAGATGGATCAATGTAAACAAACCCAATTATTTCTGTATTCAGAGGAAACATTGACTGAAATGCTAAAAGTTATATGGATAAATTTATCTGGTATTAATAGTTCAGTGGTCAAAGATTTCTAGTTTTAGAGTTGCGTGACAAATACAAAGCCAGACAATAGTTTCTTTATAAGTCAGACAAAAGATATATCGGAAACTGCTGGATAGCGTGGTTAGCTCACACTAGTGTTACACCGGTTCATACATAAACAAAAGTTAGAGGCGTTTCGATGTATCGTCAACTGTCGAACAGGTTCTGCACTTCTGCGCACAGATTCATCACACAAAAGATACAGCAATGATTTTCAGCTCATGACTAAAAAGGCCAAGTTCAGAAAACTTTGGCTCTGACCATTCAGTATAGACAGTTACTACAACCCTTGATACTGTACAAAGTCAGTTCAGGCACTCTTTTCACACAATGCATTCAGCAGTTTTCAAGTTCTGAAACTTCAAGGCCAATTCGAAACGCTTAAAGTCAGCAGAGCGCATCAGCTCTACTAGTACCAAAAACAGGACTTGCTGAGTATTCGTTTTCTGAAGTTTTTAGAGCAGAAAAGCACAACCAGTTCTTGTCTCGTTGTACCTGAAGCAGTGATACTTCTCCTTTCTCCTTTCTGAAGAGATGAACTCCGATGCATCAACATTTGGGTACACTAACTCCTGAGCAGCTGAATTCACAAGGGAACAAGTAATGAAACAGTTAGGCGCTAAGGAAGCGCATTGGTGATGCGATTGTTGCGTCAGTTAAAAAAGAAGAGATTAAACAGAAACACAGATTTTGGTTCGTTCAAAAAACAACTGAAAATTCTGAAAAGTGAGTCAAAATAGTGGCACAATGTTCTGAATTAACTAGGTAAACAACGAATCCTATTTCTACATTCTTACTACTTTTATCATCGATAAAAGAAATTAATCAAACAATTTACCTCTGCTTATCAGTAACTTGTTTCAGATTAGTCCTAACCATTTTCTGGAACATATGTTATATAGAAACCCAAAACCATACAGATGTTGGAACTACATTACTAAATCAGTAACTTGTTTCAGATTAGTCCTAACCATTTTCTGGAACATATGTTATATAGAAACCCAAAACCATACAGATGTTGGAACTACATTACTAAAATAACAAAAGCACCCAAAAACTCAAGGAGAGGATACTCGATGCAGCAGCTAGACAAATATATACATTAAATACAAAACTAAAGAAACCCTCTGAACATTAAGTATGCCAGGCAAGTTATAGCTTCTACTGACATCAGTGTAACACTATGATCTTCTAAACATCTGGCATGCAGCAGCAAGTTCACTGATCTCTCACAGCAAAGTGCCAAAGTCCAAACAACAGAACTGTAGAGTTTTTTTTAAAAAAAAAAAAAAAAAAAGAAAAGAAAAAGAAAAAAAAAAACCAGAACTGCAGACTTTATCAGTATTCACAGTTAGTAAATGTATTCTTATCGGTTTGATCAGCTGAACAACAAAAGGGAGGCATGCGATCATTATTATTACTAGCATAAGTGAATCCAATAATTAACTATTCACATATGGAGGTTTTATTTCATCACTTAGATGAAAGAAACAATTTCCTGCCCATTCAGGGAGCAAGATACAAAGTAAACTACCATCATTTACTTCGTTTCTTTTAGAAGGATACACATTCTTGTTGTCACCTACAGATATGAAGATGGCAATTACAACCAATGAAACTGTGCAAAATCGTTCAAGCACTTTTTCCCTACATAGTGCTTCACTCATTTGTAGTACTTGAACTAAAAGGCTAATTCAAACCACAAGTGGAGTTCCTGAGTTTTCTGAAACTATCACTATGAGAACAAAAAGAAGTTCAAGCTGTTCAACAAGTTCACATCCAACAATTGCTATATTAAGAGAAGAGACTGAAATCACAAGATAAGCTATAAAAGAGTAAATTAAACAGAGCCAATTATTTCCAGCAATCTGCTCTCCATATTTTTAGTGCTTCAGATTAGATCAAATCAAACCAAGTATAGTTTCTTTCTCAAACACTTGTCACTTTGTCAGCACACCACCCACACCCACATGTACTCTTATCGGTTTGATCGGCTTAACACCTTTCATGGGAAGAGTAACAGGTGCTGCAGAGGCTACCGAAAACAAAAAAAATTAGCAAATTCTTACCAAGATTTCTTTTGTACCCCTGTACTATGCATCCACATCAGGATAGCGTAGTCTCATAGCCGCTGCATTCACAAGAAGAAAAAAAATGTGAAAACAGTGACATGATTAAAAAAAAACTCGAGTTATCCTACAAACCAAGATCCTCGACTCTCTCTCTAGTTTCTCTCTCTAGCTGAGAGAAGGCTCTCCTCTCCCAGCGCCGGAGGCCACGCCGGCCCCGGCGCCCACCCCAGCTCGCCGTAAGCCACTCCGGCAACGTCGACCACCTTTCCCATGGAGCGTGGCTCCCCTTCCCGCCGCTCTTGGGCGGGTGAGTGCGAGGAGGCGGATCTCGCCGGCGGCCAGGCAAACACCATCCAGTTACCACCGCTGGCTGCAGCTGTGCATGCGTCTCACGTCCTCAGCACCAGCTCCCTCAACCCCGACGCGGAGCCGTTCTCGTCGCCGGGAGGTCGCCTACACTTCTCCGACTCCGACGAGTCGCTTAGTGACCTCCGATGTTCCTCCGTCGTCCGGTCGGGGAAAGGCCCCGGCGAGGGCTCACGTGAGACGCAGTCCTGGTCGTCCTAGCCCTCGGGGACGCCCCCGTCGTGAGGTTCCACGCCCGGTGCGGGCCTCGCAGGAGAGGCTCCGGTCCGTCGTGGTCCATCCGCCGCGCCTAAGCACGGAACCCGACGCTGATGGGTTCCGTAGGGTCGAGAGCAGGCGGCGCTGGCGGCGCTCGCAGCCGTCGCGTGGGGGCCGACCGGTGCCCCAGGATCTTGTAGGTCGCTGCTTCAACTGTTTTGCTACGGACCATGTGAGCGTCGACTGCACCTTCCCCTCCAGATGCTTCAGGTGCTCACAGGAGGGCCACCAGGCGCGTGAGTGCCCTCGTGCCCACTTTCCGGATCGGTGGTCCGGCAAGCGGGGAAGATCTCCTGCACGTGAACAGGGGAGGTTGGACTAGGCGCGTCGTCATCGCCGCATCACCCCCAGCAGGGAGCCGTCGCGTCGTCCACGGCATTCGCCGGACGGTCGCCGGCGCAGCGCCTCAAGCATGGGGCCGGAGCGTCGTCCGTCGCCACGTCAGGACGTGCATGCGGTCGCTGCTTCGGGGTCGGGCGCAGGTCCTGACGCTCGTTTCATGGAGCCTGCCCCACCGCCGCCGCCGCCCCGTATCGACTGGAACTCCGGCGAGGGTGCATTTCGCCAGGTGGCCCGCATGTTCGCTGCCGCGGGTGGTGCAGCCAATGCCGCCCCGGCGCCTCCGGCACGGGGACCGCTGATGCCCCCCGCGCCTCTGGTACGGGTGCCACTACGGCGGATCGGTCGGCTCCGACCTTGGCCAACGCTGGTAACGACATTGTCGCACCTGGGGGCGCGCTGGGAGCAGTGCAACGTCGTCGCCTGAGCGCCCGGTCGTCGTCCCTCCACCGCTCCGTGTCCAGCGCAGGCCGGCTTCTCCGACCACCCGCGCTCGTGAGCCGCTGCTCGAGATGGTCGTTATTCCGCGCACTGCAGAGCTTGAGGCTGCTGAGACTGCTCTGTCCACCAGTGCACTACTTGCCAGGGTTGTCGGCCTCAGGCCGCCGGTGACTCCGGCCATGGTGCTGACCTTCCTCTCCGACTCCTTCGGCATCGACGCGGCTCATGTATCGGTTCGTCGCTTCTGGCCTGATGATTTCATAGTGAGGTTTGATCGCCTGGCGGATCGTGAGTTGGTTCTTGGCACTCCGGTGGCCGATCCGGCGCCGGAGGATCAGGCAGGCGGCGCTTTCTGCCTGCGTTGGCGCCCGTGGTCGAGGAGGATCATGTCTTCCGATGGGTTCTTCCGCTTCCGCGTTCTGATCGGCATGAAGGGCATCCCTGCGCACGCAAGATCGGAGGCTACTGTTCAGGCGATCTTGGGCACCTCCTGTGCTAAGGTCGTGATAGCTGATGACGGCGCGGTCACTGATCCGAACGACGAGCGCGAGCTCTTCGTGGCGGCATACTGCGCCCATCCAGACTTGATCCCTGATGAGAAGATCCTGGCTATCCCAGAGCGGGATGAGGAGCATGACGGCGGCCCTCCACTCTTCCTTCGCCCTGAAGAGATCATCCATGGCAGCGTCCCGGCTCTCAGGTACCTGGTCCGTCTACGTGTGGTCGAGTTTCAGGATTGGCACACTCCGCCGACGTCCGACGATGATGATTACCGGCGCCGCGATGACTCCGACGACAGCGACGACAGCAACTACAACGGCTTCCACCCGGGTTACCAGGCCAGCGGCGGCGCCGGAGCTCGGCCGCGCACCACCCGCTTCGGCCAGGCTCTGGACCCGAGGCTGGGCCCTGGCTCTGGGCCCGCCTTCCTGTCCGCTGCTGAGCACTCCATCCGGGTGGGCCAGCTGGCTTGCCCCATCAGGTCAGAGCGGGATCTAGGCGGATTTTCGGCGTCTGGCAGCGGTTTTTCGGTGAGGCCGTTGCCGAATGCTGAGGTCGACATAGTGCTGGGCTGCCATGTGGCCCGTTCACTCTCTCCTGTCAAATCGTGGGTGTTTGACCCGATGTGCGCAGAGGCCTTGCGCTCCGGGCCGCCGAAAGCTGATGCTGCTGCTGCACCACGCACGCCGGCCCTGCTCTCCATCGACTGCGACCCGCGCGCTGCCCATGCCTCTGTCAGCTGCAGAAAAGGTATAGTGGGGAAGGCTCTGGAAGTTGACTTCTCTATGGTCGCAGGGGAATGCAAAAGATTCCATGGCATTTCCTTGGTCATTCTGCCGGACAGAGAGGGTGCGCAGGGGGGCACGGGCCTGTTGGTTGGGGCTGGCCAGGAGGAGGAGCTGGCTCTCCTGTTGGGCCTCGACAATGTGCCCAACACGGAGCGGCCGCTTAACCCTTTGCTCTGTGCGGACTACAATATGGTGGACTTGGCTGGGTCGGACCTGCCCGCCTGTGGGCCGGATGCACAGGACTCCGGTGGCCGGGCCGTGATGGAACACACTAACGTTTCTCCTCAGCAGGTCGTGGTCGATGATTTCATTGCTAGGTTCAAGACCCCGCTGGTAGAGCCGCTTCTGTCGACGCCTAAGCTCCGCGCAACTCGGCTTGCGCGTGGCAGGAGCTTCAACGACGAAGAACTGGTGCCTAAAAGGAGTGCGCGACTGGCGGCCAAGAGTAAGTTTCGGGAAGCAAAGCCGGAGGCTCAAGCAAGGAAGATCATGCTGAACAAGCTGGGGGTGCAGGTGGAGACGCAGGAAGCTGATAGTGCTTCCTTCGACGAATTCCATACTGCCTTTGCGGTGCCCCTGTCCGGCTCCACCAGGAAGGCAATGGAGACCTACTACCTCCTCAATGGACGTCGTGTAGGTGGCGTACAGGCTGATGCCTAGATCGTGGCTCCCAAGGTCGCTCCTATTTGTTGCCAATGTTAGATACGAATATCCTCATCTGGAATGTACGTGGCTTGAACACGAGGGGTCGACGCGATGCTGTGCGTGAGTTTGTGGCCAAGGAGCATGCAACGGTCGTGTGTCTAGTTGAGACAAAAGTGTCTGTACTCCTGCCATCCATGGCATTTGATTTAATGGGAACTAGTGTTAACTATTCTTGTGTGCCGGCTGTTGGGGCTTCTGGTGGAATTGTGGTCGCCTGGAGGTCCGATGTGTGGTCGACCACCAACCTTGTGCAGCGTACCTTCTCGACAACGGTCCAGCTGCTTCATTCTGTTGGAGCCCAGCCGTGGTCGCTATGTGTAGTATACGGGCCGGTGCAAGAGGCACAAAAACAGGCATTTCTTGATGAGCTCCGGGTCGTGAGTGCGTCCACCGATGGGCCTCTGTTGATATGTGGAGACTTTAATTTGATCTACCAAGCTGCTGATAAAAATAACAACAGATTAAATCTACGCTCCATGCGGCGATTCAGACGGACACTTGATGCCATGCGGGTCGAGGAACTCCATCTTCACGGTCGTTTGTTCACTTGGAGCAATGAAAGGAGACGACCAACGCTCGAGCGGATCGACAGAGCTTTCGCTAATGTTCCTTGGCTTGAGCTGTTCAGCTCACATCACCTACGGTCGCTTTCGTCTGACTGCTCAGACCATGCACCGCTCTTGCTCCAGCTCAGTTGCGCTAACTGGGCTATACCACGATTCAGATTTGAACCTTTCTGGGTGAATCAGCCTGGGTATGAGGAGACTGTACAACAGGCTTGGTCGTGGGCTCCCTTGGAGGTCGATGCATGCAGGGTACTTGACTTGAAGTTGCGTAGGACGGCGCGAGCGCTCAAAAGCTGGAGTGCCAGAAACATTGGCTGTGTGCGCACCCAGCTATTTGAGACTAGGGAGCTTGTCGCTCATCTTGATTTGGCTCAAGAAGAGAGGCAGCTAACTGACGACGAGCTCACGTTGAGGCGTCTGCTGAAGTTCCGCTGCCTGGGACTCGCCTCTCTGTCAAGGACAATGGCTCGTCACCGGTCAAGGATCAGGTATCTGGAGGAGGGAGACGCGAACACAAAATTTTTCCACCTACAAGCTTGCCACAGAAGTCGGAAAAATCGCATCCATGGCATCCAGCACGACGGACAGTGGTTCTCTGCTGACGAGGCCAAGGAGGACCTAATTTTTGACTACTACCATGCAGTCCTTGGTACTCCATTCACCAGACAGCACGAGCTGATCCTGAGGGATTTGTTGCCGCAGCTAGATCTCTCGGGCATCGATACTTGCTTCACTGAGCTGGAAATTTGGGAAGCGGTAAAAGACATGCCGCGTGATAGGGCGCCTGGGCCCGATGGATTCAGTGGGGCATTCTATAGGTCGGCGTGGTCGATCATCAAACATGACATCGTGAATGCCTTCAATGCTCTGTGGTCGCTGGACTCCAGAAACTTCAACTTGATCAATGAGGCACTCATGATACTTATCAGGAAGAACAGCTCACCAACGACTTTGCGCGACTATCGGCCGATTAGCCTAATACACAGCTTCAGTAAGTTGTTTGCAAAGTGCCTGGCGCGCAGGCTGGCACCCAGGCTTGGCGAGATGGTGGCAAACAACCAGAGTGCCTTCATCAGAGGTCGTTCGATTCATGACAACTACAGAGCGGTCCAGCTAGCTTGCAGATGGCTGCATTCCAAGCATTTCCCCGCGGTGCTCCTCAAGGTGGATATTGCTAAAGCATTCGACTCGGTCGCATGGCCATTCCTCCTACAGGTGCTTCAACACATTGGATTCCCGCGAAGATGGAGGGACTGGATTGCGATACTCCTATCTACGGCCAGCACTAAGGTGCTGCTCAATGGTCGCCCAGGCAGAAGAATAGCTCACGCACGTGGGCTTAGGCAGGGCGACCCACTGTCACCTATGCTCTTCGTGCTTGTCATGGAACCGCTCAACGCCCTAATCCGGGAGGCCGACAGGCTGCACACTCTCACCCCACTGCCGGGCAGTTCCATCAGGTTCCGTGCATCCTTGTACGCGGACGACTTGGTCGTGTTCGTGGCGCCGACGACAGCTGATCTAGACTGCGTGCGGCAGATTCTAAACTTGTATGCTGGAGCGTCGGGGTTGATCGCTAATGTTGACAAGTGCTTGGCCACGCCGATTAGGTGCACTGATGTAATGATTCAGGAGGTGCTGGACGCGTTCCCATGCACGCTGGCACCCTTCCCTTGCAAGTATTTGGGCATCCCGCTGTCCCTGACAAGGCTGCGACGTGCGGAGGAGCAGGCCCTCGTCGACTCGGTCGCTGCCCGGATACCGACGTGGAAGTCGGAGCTACTCAACAATGCAGGTCGCGTCCTACTTACAAAGGTAACGCTCTCGGCGATTCCAGTGCACATATCCATCGCCTGCCGCTTGTCTGCTTGGGGGATTGGACAGATTGACAAGAGGCGTCGTGCTTTCATTTGGGGGCACCGTGGAGATCCATGGAGGCAAATGCAAGGTTGCCTGGCCGGTGGTCTGTCGCCCGACAGTTCTGGGCGGCCTTGGGATCATCGATCTCCGCTTCTTCGGGTTCGCGCTCAGATTACGGTGGGAGTGGCTGCGACGAACAGAGCCAGATAGATGCTGGGCTCCTCTCCCGGCACGAAGAGAGAAGGAAGTGATCGCCATGGCCACCGCCAGCATGTCCGTGGTCGTGGGTGATGGTGCCTCAGCCAAACTTTGGACTGACAGCTGGGCCGTTGTGGGACCGCTATGCTCGTTTGCACCACAGTTGTTTGCGGCCATATCGACTGCAGGCAGGCGTCGGTCCTTGAAAGATGGGCTGCTCGACCACCGTTGGGCCAGAGACATTGCTGGTGCCCCGACGGTGCAGATGCTATTACAGTACCTCCGAGTATGGAGGATCTTGGAGAACGTCGTACTTGACCCCGTTGCTGCAGATCGTTTCGTCTGGAAGTGGTCGCCGGATGGCAAGTACCGGGTATCTTCCACCTACAGAGCGTTCTTCCTTGGCTCCTCTACATTACTAGGAGCGAAGCAGTTGTGGAAGGCCAAGGCGCCCCCCAAAGTGAAGTTCTTCATCTGGTTGGTGTTACACGGAAGAGTATGGATGGCGGCGAGACGAATGCGACATGGCTTGCAAGATTCAGACGACTGCAGCCTTTGCGGCCAAGCCCCGGAGACTTGCGACCATCTCTTTGTTGGCTGTGTCACCACGAGACAAGTCTGGTTCAGCCTGCTACTGCCGCTTGGGCTGGAGGACCTCACGCCCGAGTGAGGATGAAGGCTTAGGTGTCCGGTGGCCGACAAGCGGCGGCGTTTGGACAGGAATGGGCGGGCCACCTTCGATACGCTGTTGATGCTGATTTCGTGGGTACTGTGGAAGGAGCGGAATGTAAGGGTATTCGACAGCCAAGCCTCTTCGCTTCCCCGAATCCGGCGTGCGGTGATCGCAGAGGGCTTAACTTTGGTCCTTGGCAGGCTACAACACCTTGACTACGGCTCTTGGCTCTTGGTCGCAAAGTAGTGTTTTTTTTTTGTAATAACGAACTGTTTATTTACCGGTAGCTAGGGTCCTTGTTGGCTGTGGACGGCTTCTCGCCGGCATGTCTTGAACTTCTATGTGTAGGTCTTACGACCATTCCCGCCTCTTAATGAAATACGGCTATATGCCTGCGAAAAAAAAAAAAAAAAAAAGTGACATGATCTAAATAAGGCATCCAGTAAACTTCGGAACAGTGAATCACGAGGTGATAAAGACTGACATCTATAAGAGCCCAAAACCAACCCAAGAAGAGTCACCTTGTGAGTTTGTGCTAAGAACGCCCACTGCCATAGGATCCGAGCAAGCAAGGAGGTCGGCGACCAGAGGCACCCAAGGGGCCTTGTGCCCTGTCCAAATGAAGAGCTGGATGTTCTTGGGGTCTGATTCCCCAAGAATCCCCGCCAGTTCTGCCCTCAGCTGAAGGACCGAGCGGCCCTCAAAATCCAACCCTCTCCAAGATAGAGGGGATGTCAGTCCATCCTGACAGCAAGCGTAGAGTATCGTCCTCTTGACAGGGTCGCTAGCAATAGTCGAGTTAATCCACTTAAACAAGATTCCGCAGAAATTTGCAACGGAGAGCAGGGAGGGAGAGGACATGGGGCTCACCGAGAGAGCGGTCAGGGAGTCCATAGGGGAGGACGGGAGGCTGACGCCTCCAAGGAACCTTCTCGAAGACAGGGAGTCCATAGGGGAGGACGGGAGGCTGACGCCTCCAATGAACCTTCTAGAAGACCCACCGCGTGGTCATCTCGTCCTCGTAGGCGTCTTCTGCGGTGACGCCGATGTACTCGGTGTTGTAGCGGCAGTGCCAAACGCGGACCTCGTCCTCCGCGCCTCCCCACACCCTCAAGGGCAACCAAAGCGCGTCGACGTCTGTTTCGTCGCCGTAGACGGTCTTCTGGTGGACGAAGCGGCCGCGGGCGTCCTCCGCGCTCCCGGGCGATGCGGAGAGGTACCGGCCGTAGGCGGCGCCCTGGAGGGATACGAAGTCGCCGCGGAGGTGGCGCAGGGGCACCGCCTTCACCCGCTACACCGTGGCGAGGGACGCGCGGTCCGCGCTCAGCGAGACGCTCCGCCAGAGCTAGAGGTTCAGAAATGCAGAGCAGAAGGAAGTGGCATGTGTTCATTAGTATCGTTGGATATGTTATCTCAAGCATAAGAACATAACTACACAAGCCTCTAGTATTTTGTTCAGAGTTGGGACTGTCTCCCATCAAGGACCTATGCAAAGATCGCCTCTGCGCTTCTATACTCACACAAAACAAAAGATTAGTGGAGAGACTAGACCGACGACTGCCGCTAATTTGAAGTAAAAGGTCTCTTTGGTAGACCATTGTCGACCCTGCACATGTGCATAATGTTCATTTCATTATTGACGGCTCACAAATGATGAAACCATGTGTTTTAGTTCATGTCATGGCTGAGAACTAAGTTCAGAAACATTAACTATTCACATTTGGAGGTTTTATTTCATCACTTAGATGAAAGAACCATTTCCTGCCCATCCAGGGAGCAAGATACAGAGTAAACTACCATCATTTACTTCGTTTCTTTTAGAAGGATACACATTCTTGTTGTCACCTACAGATTTGAAGATGGCAATTACAATCAATGAATCTGTGCAAAATCTTTCAAGCCTTTTCCCCACATAGTGCTTCACTCATTTCTAGTACTTGAACTAAAAGGCTAATTCAAACCAGAAGTGGAGTTTCTGAGTTGTCTGAAACTATCACTATGAGAACAAAAGAAGTTCAGGCTGTTCAGCCAATTCTCATCCCACTGTATCAGTAGCAGCAATAGGTGGATTCTGAAAGAGATGAACCATGATGCTGTTGTCAGAAGTCCTGCTTTTGTATGCCTCTACTGTGCATCAACATCTGGATACCGCAATGCCAAAGCCGCTGCATTCACAAGGGAAAATGTGAAAACGGTTATAATTCTAAATAAGTCATCCAGTGACAATTATAATTAGTGGGCATGCAGTAAGAAGATCAGCTCATTGATATTGGTTGAGAAGTCAAGAAACTGAAATTTTCTGGACAGTGAATGGAAATGTCACAACTGATTTTTTGAAATGTATAGTTAAGATTCAGTAATGAAACAAGATGGATTAGAAAAAGTGAATCCAATAATTTCTATATTAGGATAAATACTGAAATCCCAAGATAAGCAACAAAAGAAAAGAGTAAATTCGACAGAGACTGAAATTATTTCCAACAATCTGCTCTTCAAATGTTTAGTGCTTCAGATTAGTTCTATTCAAACCAAGTATACTTTCTTTCTCAAACACTTGTCACTTTGTTGAAGCACCACCCACACCGACATGACTCAAATGAGAGCCCTATAACCAAGAAGACTGAACTACAATTGAGCAATTATATATTGAAACAAGACAACATATAATCTCTGAACATCTCAGCGAAAGCCACAAAGTAGGCAAGTCACAGTTCAATTGTCATCAGATCTACTGAACAACTGCCTTGCAGCAACAACTTTACTGATCCCTCACAAGTAATTCAAAACTACAGAACAGGACCAGGAGTGAGCATATAAGCAATGATATACACACAGTATTAAAGCTAGTGATGTTCACCCTCATCGTCTGATCAACTGAACACCAATCATCAGATGTGAATCACATAACAAGCAAGTGCTACACAGAGTGCTAACAAAATTGCAAAGCTCTCACCTGGTGACATGGTGGTGAGGACAATGATCTCCATGGCATTCCGGTTGGAAGGCAGGTCGATGGCCAAAGGGGTCAGCCGCCCTTGGGAGCCTGCCCGCACGCACAGTGTGATGCGGTGGATCGGTTCGTTGAGCTGCTTCGCCAGGTCGTCTCTCAGTTGGAACAAGGACTTGCCGTAGAATTCGAAGCTTCTCTTAAAGAGTGGGTTGAAGTTCCCTGATCATCTGCCCGCATGTATACGATCGTCCGCCACAGCACCGCAAAAGTGAGACGCTGTTGCAAATGGAACTCTAGTTGTCAGAAACTAAAACTGCTAGTACGTGCCCCAATGAGCACAAAATGTTCGGACCTCGATAGCCAATCCTAATTGAGTAACTGCGACGTTGCAAGGATCTGACAAAAACAACAACTGTACAGTGCGCTCAAGTGAGAAGTAAGAAGAACCCCATGCTTTCAGAAGACCATCTACGGGCTAATGCAGTTTCTCGAATGAACATAACTGCTAAGCCTACAATATTAAGGACATTTCTCAAGAAGGTTTGCAGTTTTGGAAATGAAGAGGACCAAAAACTCGACAAGAAAAACTCCAGCCAACAGAACTTAGATTTCTGAACCAAAGCTGTAGGGATCTTAGCACGAAATGCACAATGCATCATCATCAGAGATCAGACAGAACTCGTAACTGACAGATTCAGTAGCAACGGAGGAAAATCTGACGAAATGTACCAAGAATTGCGCCAAGGCGAGGGGCAGGGGAAAATAATCATCAAGTTTCAGTAGCAACGGTGGTGTAAATTATTTGCAGAATCGACAGATTCCGAGAACTCTACCCAAATCAATAGGAAGAGTTGCAAGGAGAAGCAAGTAGGGCATGGCGAGCTCACATCGATAGGGCGGGGAATGACCGGCGGCTCTGGCCTAAGGGGAATGGGCTCGACCACCCAGTGCATCGTGGTGCCGGCGGTGTCGTCGCTGTCGACGAAGGCGTGGCTGTAGAAGAGGGTGTTTCAGGGGCTGGCGCGCAGGAGACCGCTAGAGGCGTGGCGCACGAGGACGTCGACGTTGTCGCCCTTCTCGTCCACCCTGGCGGCCACCCAGTGGACGTCGTCCTGCTCCGGGGCCTCGTAGACGCCCTGGACCGTGAGATTGGCCTGGCGACCGGTGTAGACCTCCGAAGTCACGGGCGAGAGGGCGAGGTACCGGCCGTAGGCGGCGCTGTGGAGGAGCACGTAGTCGCCGTCGCCGCGCAGGACCCGGTGCACCTGCCACGCCGTGTTCAGGGACGCGCGGTGCGGCTTCGGGGAGACGCCCACGCCGTCTTCGTTGGCGTGGAGGTACGTGCCGTGCGTGCGGCTCCGCAGCCGCACGAGGGCCTGGTCGGGGAAGAAGTCCATCGCCCGCGGTGGTGGTGGCGCTTCTCCTGCGGTGCCAGAGGCCGGCGGTGGTGGTGCTTCTCCTGCGGTGCCAGAGGCCGGCGGTGGCGAGGGGTCGCGAGGCGCCTGGTCGGGGAAGAACTCCATCGCCCGCGGGGGTGGTGGTGCTTCCCTGCGATGGAAGAGGCTGACGGCGGCGGCGAGGGGTGGGGAGGCGGAGGGAACTGGAGGCCGGGGTGGTGGGGTGGAGAGCGCAGGTGCTGGTTGCGATTTGCGACGGTTACTTTTTGAGCCGAGAGCCGTCGAGGAAGGGCGGGGACGCGGGGTATTTCAACTTTTCATTTCATTCAAGTTCGAAGAGGTCCTGAATGCCAGCTGTCGATTCGTAGGCGTAGTAGGTCGGTTGCTGAATGCCAGCTGCCCACTGGCAGGTGGGGTCGGGGCGTGTTAACCGCCGACCACCTAAGTTGGGAGGACGCGCCGACCAGCGCCATAGGTGGGCCTCGGCCCGGCCCACGCGGCCTTCTTCCTCCTCACACAGGAGCCGCCGCGGCGGCCGCGCCGCCGCCACCCCTAGCGCGCCGGGGCGGCCCCCTTCTTCTCCTCCCCCTGGCCGCCTCCGCCCGCCGCCACCTTCTCCTCCAACTCCGGCAGAACCGCCGCGCCCGCGCCTACCCATACCCACCGGATGGGTCCGGCCCTCGCGGCCGGCTCGGCCGCCGCCGCCGCCTCGCTCACCGCCGGCCGATCCGCCACCACCGCCACAGACACGACCGCCGCCAAGCCGGCCGGGCAGATTCTATAGCGGGGAAGTTTTGGAGGCGGCGGGGAGCTCGCCGGAACCCTAATCCACGGCCCTCGCCGAACCCTAAAGCTACGGACCTCGCTGAACCCTAAAGTCACTGGGTGGGGGGGGGAGGAGGAGGAAGACGGAGGACCACGGCGGAGGAGCGCCGACCGCCCGGCATGCCGCCGCCGGCCAAGACAACGAGGAAGGAGACGACGGGGATGAGGAGGAAGGAGATGGCGGGCCGATGGGCTTCCATGGGCCAAAAGGCCAAAAGGGCCGAATTATAGGTGTGGTCGGCGGATGGTTAGGTGGGGTCGATCCAACCACGGGACCCAAGAGTGACGAGTCCGTCTGTTGCCCCTGTGGTGTGGTGGAGATGGTTTTAGATTTTCTATACTTTAATTCTATATAAATATTTTGGTTGAAATAACCGTTTTTTATGTTGCTCTCAAGGATAATAAGACAAATGTCTAGTAATTTGGTTCGAGTTTGGGAGTGTCCCCGCTGAGTAGCATTTTTTTTTTTTTTTTTTTTGAAACAAAACTGTGACATTGTTATACTTACTCAATCACAAGTACAACAAAATAGGCATCTATCTCTAGATCAGTGGAGAGGCAAGCCGGAGCAGCTGCCATTAATACAAGGAAAAAAAGCAAAAGATCTACTCTCTCCGGGCTGGTATTAGAAGTCGTTTTGGACAAGGTTTGGGTCAAACATCGGGAATATAAATCATCAATAACTTTTAAGTTGTTGATTTTGTAAATGTAAAAATTGTATGAGTAGATTTGTCTTAAAAAATACTTTAATAAAAGTATATATATATCACATTTCTATAAATATTTTTATAATAATAAGATGTCAAAGTTATGTTTTGGAGATCGTGTCGCTATCCTAAGCGACTTCTAATACCATCCCGGAGGTATTATACTCCTCGCTCCAAATTATAAGTCTATTTAACTATTTTGGTACATCTATTTTACTACGCATCTACATATAATAATATGTTTAGATACATAGCAAAATGGATGAATCAAAAAAGTCAAAGTGACTTATAATAGGGAATGGAGGGGCACACAAATGTTGAAACCTGCAATTGAATATGACAATCTTCCTATGCTTATCTATTGCTTGTTTCAAATTAGCACTAACTCCTAACCAGATCAAAGAAACAGCTATTAGTGTTTTTTTTTTTCTTTCCATTATTATTTCTAGATGATCAATAGGAACTATCAAATGTTAATCCATCGTTTTTCGAGCTCATGATCCATTGTTTCTTCTTCAATCCCCATATCTTCTTCATCACAACACTTGAATTCCTAATTCCATGCTCTCTCTCGCCTATCCTCGGCTACCTCATGCCCTCACATCCCTAGCGACATACATGTCATCGAGTCTTTCTCGAGTGCCTCCCACAATGCTAACCCCACATTCTCGGGCCATCGTTATAGCTTCCCTGGCTTAATCACCATCCTTCCCCAGCCTAGCATAACAAACCTTGACAACACCCCCTACCACCACCCAAACCTAATCTTAGTCGCTTAATCGTGGAGAGTCTCCCGAAAACCGATTTTGATTTCAAACATCTACGGTAATAGGCCATGTGGCAAGTAAAATAAACTATTTTCTCAAACAGATGCATGTCCACGTCAAAAAAAAACAAACGAGGAAAGAGTATCTGAACATGCAAGTGTGAAACACTCGTTTGTTTAGAACTGTTTGTGCGTTCTTTGGTACAATACTAATTTGGTTGCACTTGCATGCACTAGTCACGATGAAATCTCGACGAAATGCCCCTCCCTCCCTTTGACCCTAAATGCTCGCTAAGTCGTGCACACCAACGTTTTCGCCTCGGTGGGGGTGTCCACCGTAAATGGACCCACTTGCCATCCTGCGGAACTCGCCAACGCCTCATACCTGAGCTGCGATGGGCCCACCTACCAATTGGCGGGCGACGCCCGCGGGCGACCTACACTTGCCTTCAAAACGCCCGGGCTAACCATTGCAAACAACACTTGCTCGCTACTCTTCCCTCCCCTTTTCCCATCTCCAACTCGCCACCGCCACCGCACCACCACCACGTTAGTGGTAGGGGTTCACCACCCTCAGGGTGCGATGGACCGCTATTCACCGGTGGGGACGTGCAACACACGATTCACCACCCTCTACACCGATGATGACGAGTGGGGCATCTCCCCCGAGCGCGCGATGATGCGCGGGCATCTCCCTGGCCTTTAACACGGGCGTGGTAGGTGCACGGTGTCGTGCGCCATGGCCTCGCCTTTGTAGAACGTGCAAGTTGTGGAGAAGAAATTTGTGACCTTTTTCTTTAGTTCTTATCTATGGATTGTTCTCGAGAGAGTGAATTCCTACGGAACCCTCCCTCTCGATGAACAACAACCCTGCCATTCAGTGCCTAGTTTTCAATTGATGATGCCATGAGCACACGATTCGGCTGTTCCCCGTCGATCAGATCAGGGCTCGATGTTGCTGTCTTTGGCACCAAGCCTGGCGCCAAGATCCACAGCGCCGAGCCGCACCATTCCCACGCCCGCATAGCGGCCATGTCAACGTCGCACAAAAATGACCATGGACCTCAGTGTCAATGATCATGGTGCAAAGATGTGTAACCTTGGTGCCAATTGCTACGGCGTCGAGCTTAGGGTCTAGGTCTAGAAAATGAAAGGATACCTCCATGAGCCTATATGAGAATATTTTTCAGAAAAGGGCTAAAAATTTAAAAATAAAAAAAAAAAACTCAAATGTCTCATCCAGATATGATTGAGGGTGAGGGGAGGGGGGAGGGGGGCCAAAGTGCGTAAAAGTTTATATACCAAAATATGTGTGTTGGGACGGGACAGTCGGTTTTACGATTGGACCCCCTCCCGTAGTTTATAAATTCCCTTAGTTTCAAAAAAAAAAAATTGAGCCCAAAGTGTAAAGTTTATGTATCAAATTGAGTCCAAACGGTAAAGTTTGAGAACTAATAAAACGATATAGTCCTATGATGAAATTTAGTCTAAAACTAAAGTTTGAGAAATTAGACGATCATTTTAAAAGTTTAGGAAATTGAGCCTCAAACGACAGTTGAGAGCGACCATCCATTATTATATTATTATATATTATTAAGACCAACCTGATCCGGTGCTCATATATTTTATGGATTTATTTCAATTCAAGATCGATTTAATGACATCATTTTTAGTGATAGGCGACATACTTCTCATCATGGATTGACTTCGTCACTCATTAGCTCAAGATTTATCATCATCTCAGAAGTGCTTTAATTTATAGAGGTAGAGTGTGCAAGCATGTAAGTGTTAATAGAGGCCAATGTATGTATACACACTCAACTTCTGGAGATAAAAATATCACAAAAAATCGACAACTGATGAACAACCAATAAAATACACATACTCTGTTTAGCATGGAGTAATCTGTAGTAGGGTCGAGGTAACACTCCCAAAAAGAATCCTCAAACATCAATTTAGCATGATATTTATTGTGATAACATACACTGTTTGGAATATATGGAAAGAAAGATGCCGCAGAGTTTTTGACAACAAGGCGTGCTCACAAGAGGACCTCCTGGACATAATGAAAAATGACGTTCAGCAGTTCAATCTAGCAATGGAGGAGGAGCTGTAATTTTTTTCTTTGTTTCTGCTAGTTGTATAGCTTTTTGGTCTTTGTCTTTGTGTTTCAGTTTTTACAAATTCCTGTGTAAATATACTTCATTTCCTTCTTAATGAAAAGGCAGAACAACTGCCAATTTGCACTCAAAAAATCAATTTAGCATGATATTTATTGTGAGGCGCATTACATAGATAACTTCAGCTGGGGAAAAACCATGACGGACGAGCTGGATAAAACTTATTTGCCGAATGCCCTTTCGCAATATCTTCGTCCGCCCATTATTATCACGCCTCTCGGCAACAAAGGCGTGATCGCCCCTGTTTGTCATGTTGAACACACCACCAATTGTCACGGAAAGGATTTGGAGGATCTGCGAGGACAATCTCGAATCATAGTCGCACATGAAGTAGATGGAATCTGCCTGAGCTCCATTATCAGAAGCATGGAGAACCTTGGAGTATGGACCAACAAAGAGTGCTTGGCCTTCTAGAGAATTGAGCCGTCTCCATTGAACAGAAGAAGAGATGGTTAAATCGACCTCAAATACGTCAAATGAGAAGGTACGTAATGACTTTCTCCGGTAATCCCCGGCGAGATGGATTCAGCCAGTCGCGTTACAAGCAGTAATTTACCACCGGATTCTGCAAGATACCAGAAGGACAATTGCTATGGTACTCTAAAATGGTAATGGACCGTCTATTTTTTCTCGATCGAGCGGTCACGATCATCTATTACCTCCCGGGAGGTAATAGTATTTATTGAATTCTTATTTTACAAAAAAAGGTAAATAAGGAAAGTTTGGAATATAAAATTTCTTTTTTTAGATATTGTTGATGCATGCGGCATCTTTACAAGGCAACACATGCGTAATCTGTACAAGGCAACACATGCATAGTCTTTTTTTATTCTTGATATTCATTCCCTTATAATTATATACTAGCCATGAACGTTTTTTTTTTGTGACAATTTTACATACACATGCGTTACACTAGCCATGAACGTTTTTTTTTAGAATGGTGTGTCATGCACGATAGAGGTTGTGTGTCATACACGATTTTTTTTTTCTGGAAATGTGTGTCATGCATGTTAGCATATATGGTTAGATGTAAGAGTACATGGTGCGTAGATGCTCAAAAAGGAAACACAATGTGTAACTGGTGTGTCAATGCATATTAGTGTGTGTGGTTTAGGTGTGTTGAAGAACACATCTTTTTCTTTTTAATCCATGGCAAAAATTTATAACCAGTCGTTCTCCCTCGTATTAACTCCGAATGTGATGATTTTTTTTCTAAATTTTTCCAAAATCATGATCCATCAAATTGTTATGCTCTTACCGCTATTGTCTTATTCACCGTTTCTTATAAGATTTGTGAACAATGTTAGTAACACTGTGCGAGATGAACAAATGACAAAAATAAACATTGTAGATCGTGAGAAGATATGAAACTTTGTAGTTGACAAGTTTTTTATTTGAAATCATCTTGTTATGCAAAATAAGTTTGAATTTTTAACATTCAAAATTTTTTTTTTTTTTAACAAAAAGGGCCTAGGATGGAGAAACAACTAAAATAAACATTGATCCTGAGAGGGAATTAAACTTTGTAGTGGACAAGTTTTGTACTTGAAACCATCTTGTCATTTTGGAACACTAAATGAATTCATCTAAAAAAAGTCACAAACAACCAGCACCGCGCGAGGGGGATCCCGCACTTCTCTCGGTGATTTGTTGAATCAGCGCTGTTCTCCGTCCCATGCGTGTATGGAAGGAGGGCGGGCATGCAGGGGATTGCCTCCCGTAATAGAAGGATGTATGACTTTTCTTTTTCTTGTATTTATTAATTCATTTAGTAATTCATTAAATGGTAAATAATGAACGGTCCAGATCGATTTGAAATCTTACCTCCTAGTAGGTAAACGGAGTACCTGAGCATTGCCCCAGCACACAAACGTTTCTCATTTGCAATAGTTTGGTGTATGAAGTCGTTTGCGATGCATTTCATGGGTGAGATTTTTGTCTTGCATTTGCGGCATGACTCCTCCTCAAGGAGGAAGAGCTTCCTGGTGGCCGAGAGAGCATATAGCTTCCCATTAACCAGTGCGACATCACATATGCGCTCACGGTCGGCCACATAGAATGTAGTGGCAGTCGATGGCTGGCAGATGGCGATTACACTCGCATCAAACTGACCGTCTTGGATAAGTACTGCGAAAAGAGAATCCGGTGAGAGGTCCATGGACGAGAGCAAGACAGGCTTGACCAAGATACATCGGCTGGGATAGATGGTGTCTTCATCAAATAGGTGTACTACATCCTTGGAGAAAGGGTTCATCAGGGACAACGGTGGTGAGCCCGTTCGGTCAAAAAACGGTGGCGAGCCCCCGTCACCAGTGTGCGGCTCGAGAAAGAGCCAGTTACCCACGGAGCCAATGCAACGAGAATTATCTGGTGGTACAGAAGGCACGCAGTAAATTTTACCGTCCGGGATGCTGAGGAAGGTGCCGTCACCAAGTGTGAGCCACGGGAACGGAGCGGGCACGGTCTCTAGCCGGGCACTGTGGCGCCATGGCCGGCAGACAGCTGCCAGTCGTACGCGATCAGCTAGCGAGGGAGCCGGCAGAGGACAAGGCCCAGCAGCTCTGGCTGCAGGTCTGCCCAAGATTGGCAGTGTCTGGCGGCCGTCATCACGCGAGGTCGACACGGGCTAGCTTCGTGTTTCTCCACGAGATAGCTTTGACTGACTTCGAGAGCGCCGGCGGCAAGAGGAAATGGAAAAGTCCACATTCCCTCCCCAACTATCACGAAGTTCATTTTTTCTCCCCTCAACTCCAAAAATCGACAAATCGCCTCACTCAACTTTTCAAACCATGCATTTTTCCTCCTCCTCGAGCGGTTTCGACGGAGGTTGCTACAAGAACCCGCGGGTTTGACGATATAACCATGGTTTGCTACAGTACCCTCACCTTTGCCTTTCCCTTTTTTTAAAAAAATCCGACTGAATCTTTAAAAATCATAGTAAATCACAGAAAAATTAAAAATAGAAAATCTAATTTTGTTAGACTCCACATGAGTAGATCTACACAAGTGAACATATAATATGGTATACTTTAGTTCACCAAAATAATTATAGAAGCTGCAGCTACGAATTATTTTAATTAATTATATATTCACCGTGTAGAACTTTGTACTAAAGCATATCATATTAAATATTCACTGTGTAGATCTACTCATGTGGAGTCTAACAAAATTGGATTTTCTATTTTATGATTTTTTATGATTTTTCAAAGATTCAGCCAAATAAATGAAAAAGAAAAAGACAAAACTTTCATAGCAAAAACTTTGTACTAAAGCATATCATATTATATATTCACTGTGTAGATCTACTCATGTGGAGTCCAACAAAATCGGATTTTTTTATTTTATGATTTTTCTATGATTTACTATGTTTTTTCAAAGATTCAACCAAAAATTTTTAAAAAAAAGAAAAGGAAAAGGTGCTGGTACTGTAGAAAACCATGGTTACTGTACCAAACCCGCAGTTACTGTAGCAAACCGCCCTCAAAACCGCTCGAGGGAGGAAAAATGCATGGTTTGAAAAGTTGAGGGAGGCGGTTTGTCCGGTTTTAGAGTTGAGGGAGGAAAAGTGAACTTCTGTGATAGTTGGGGGAGGGAATGTGGACTTTTTTCAAAGGAAATCGATTGTGGAGATCGAGACGGCGTTGGTTGGTACTGGAGGCCAGGGGAGGGGACACGCAACGGTAATATATAGCCCTAGTTCCGCGGCTCGGGTCCGCCTCGAGTCTGACGCCGAAGAAAAGTGGGCCACGCTGCTCCGGACTTGAGCACGCCCGGGTCCAGGCCCAACCGCACACCGCCCAAGGCCGAGCCGTGGACGGATCAGATGAACGCCTCGCCCTCCTCCTCCTCGCCCGACGGGAAATTCATAACGCGCCGAATCGCCGGCCGTCGGTGATGACAACCCGCCGCCATCACCTTGGCGAAGTTCATGGAGGCGCTCGGTAAAGCCGCGCCGGATACGCACCGTGATCCGCCGACATGATTGAGCGAGACCTCGACGCCTTACAACAGCGGCTTTTAGTGGGACACCCGGAGGTGGCTACCGGGCTAGTGCGTTGAGTATCGGCTCCGGCGCAGCCGCCGCCCCTAAAATGTAGGGATAATTGCTTATTTGGCCCTCGAAAAACTTCATCTTACTTATTTGGCCTCTTTTTTTTTTTTTCGAAATTGTCTATTTGGCCTCAAAACGAAAGTTTCTTTTCTTATTTGGCCTTCCGTTAGAATTTTGGGGTTAACGGTGTAAAAGTGGCTCAAAAAAAAGTCTATTTTACCTCTAGCTAGAAAAAAAATAGAAAAAACAGAGTATCATCTTTTTATCGTATGTTTTGAGTAAACAAAGTTTACTTATCACCTCCTAGATTTCAGGTAATGGCTTCATGCCTTGTAGAAAAAAATTTTTTTATTACGTACATTCTTGGCAAGTATATATCCACACACACACGGTAGCTAGTATGCCTTCATACTTTTTTGATAGAGAGTGCAGAGTATTATATGTCCATATACCCTAAGATAAGTATAGTATATGTGGGTACGTGCTAGTATGCTTCGGCCTGTGTAAACTTCGGCCTCTGTACGTGGATGTTAGCCCTCTGTAACGCAAGCAGCCAGGAACGCATGCGTGCGTGGATGGATTGACGGACTCCAGACTTTTTTTTTGTGCGTTTTTCTCCTGACCTTGAGCGGCTCGTGTTGTTCTACTCGTCTTCTGAGTTTTGTAGCAGTAACAGTTTAGTGGTAGGTGTGGCCAAAAAAAAAAAAAAAAAAAAAAAAGTTTAGTGGTAGGAGCTGCAGAATTAGACGTACAGCCATATGGTGAATGAATATGCCATCGATCGTTTGATGGCAAGGCGCGCAAAAGTGTGCATATGTGTGTTTGAAATATATATATACATATCCACTTACAATATACCATACACAAATAAAACTTGTTTTTTTTAAAAAATTCAGTTAGGGGTAAAATGGACTTTTAGCCACCATTTCACACCGTTAACCCTAGAATTCTAACGAAGGCCAAATAAGCAAGAAACTTTCATTTTGAGGCCAAATAGACAACTTTCAAAAAAAAAAAGAGGCCAAATAAGCAAGATGAAGTTTTTTTCAGGGCCAAATAAGCAATTATCCCTAAAATGTAACTTTATTCAGTTTTGTCAAGTAGTACTCCCTCCGTTCTCAATAATTTATAATTTTTTGACTCATATAAACTGTGTTTGACCTCTCGCCTTATTCAACTTTTTTTTTTAATAAATATTACCATTTTTGTTATGACTTATTACATCACTAAAGATATTGTAATGACGTTTTGTTTGTTTTATAATTTACATAAAAAATTTAAATAAGACGAAAGCAGTCAAACATAGTTTTATATGAGTCAAAAGAATGTAAGTATTGTGGAACGGAAGGAGTACTATATATCCTAGATGGGTTTGATACTTCAATCCATCTCCCTTTTTCAAGTTGTCACGTGGATCGGCAGGAGAGGCAAGCCTCTCTTTTTTTAATCTCCCTTACACATGATCGGTCAGCTGCCGACGTGGATCGGTACCATGCCAAGTTGGTTTAACTCACCGTAGTCACACGCGCCTTGCCAGGTAACAAGCAAGAACAAAAGAAGTAGCTCCTTGTTCTACTCCATACTGAAACTGAATTATGTTTATCCGGAGATAGACGATCATTTACCAGCATAGAAAAGTCTGATGTACAGATGTACTACTAGTACTGCAAAACATACTAAAGAGACGCAGCGACCAGCATTCAGCAACAAGCCACGCACTTCGTCAGGATCTGTTCTGACGCTCCCAAAAGTGAATTGCTGCACATCAGGCCGTGTCAAAAGGTATCTACTACAGTCTAAGCTAGTACAAAATTTTTGCTACGACGCTTCTATTTTTTTTATTTGATTGAATCTTTTTAAAAATCATAGTAAATAATAAAAAAAAAATATAAAATAGAAATTTAATTTTGTTAGACTCCACATGCGCATGTCTATGCAGTGAGTATATAATATGAGATATGCTTTTTAGTCTAATAAAATAATTAGAAGTGCAGCTACTTAATTATTTCAATTAATTACGTAAAAACATAGATCTAAAGCTACAATAAAAATTTTGTACTAAAAATTCGTAGTAAAAATTTTGTACTAAAGTATACCATATTATATGTTCACTTGTAGATCTACTCATGTGAAGTCCAAAGAAATTAGATTTTTCATTTTATGATTTTTTTATAATTTACTATGATTTTTCAAAGATTCAATCTAAATTGAAAAAAAGAAAAAGAAAACAAAAACCACTTTTACTGTAGCAAAAACCGCCTACTAAACACGGTTTTGGACCTAGATGATACCCTCGTGACAAGTTTAGGGACCTGTTTTACCTAGTTTTCTAAGTACATGGACCTAGATGAGATCTCATGACAAGTTTAAGAACCTACAATGGATTTTACTCTCTTTTTTTATGAAACCTTCAGCAACAAGATTACCACACACTTCGTCAGGATCTGTTCTGACGCTCCCAAAAGTGAATTGCTGCAATCAGGCCGTGTCGAAAGGTATCTACTACTGTCTAGCTAGTACAAGCCAAACCTCTAGACAATGGCTAGCACAAAAGACAAAAATAATCGGGTGAAATTTCTGGAAGTTGACCTCAGTAGTTGCTGTGGTGGACCAGGCCCTCCATTTTCGTAATGCCAGTAAACCCAATTTTGCCAAATGCCTACTGTGGGAGGTCGATATCCGGGACATCCTAAAAATGGCCCAACCCAAGGCGAAAGCCCAGGCACGGTTCGGCCCATCCGACAGCGCCGGCTCTGTAATTTGAATGACCTATGGGCAAGCAAGATAATATGGGCCCATTGAACTTATACTCTTATTATATATATAGTAATTCAAATAAAAGATTGTTTGCGTAGATTAATCGTAAGCCTTAAAACATAACAATGTTGTAATAAAAAACTAAAAATAGCGACCATTATCATTACCTCAAATAAGATATAGTAGTTTAGTTCATTGATAAAAACCGTCTATGGGCATTTCTTGATGCAAAATTTTTCAATAACAAGATATCAAGGTCAATGTCGCCCAAAATATCCTTCTCAATGGCGCACATAGCTAAGCCATTCAATCTTTCTTGTGACATAACCGACCTCAAATAATTTTTCAAAAGCTTCAATTTGGAGAAACTTCTTTCTACCGATGCTACTGTCACAGAATAGTTAACATAATTCGATATGCAATGGAGACATTTGGATAGCATCCTGCACTTTAACAAAGTGAAGAATCTCAACCGGCCGACATCAATTCTTCCGCAAACAACTTCGCAGACCATTTGAGTTCAGAGAAAAATCATCCAACTCTACATCGGACACATTGTTATGAGAAAATTTCTTTACAAAAGTAGTGCAACACTTCCGTAGATCATTATCATCCAACGATTTCAGATTTTCTCGAAGTTGAATAAGAAACCAAATAATTCCTCAAATTCCTTTAGCTTCTCAAATCGACTAGTCAATGAAACAATTGCAGCATCAACAACAACTAAGAAATAGTCATATTTGAAATCTTCAATAGCGAGTAACGCTGTAATTCCTCGCCTCATCACCTTCTTCATCAAAAATGCTTCTTTCTTTTACCTTGACGTTTTGTAGGAAATATTGGCTCTATGCCCATACTAGATGCAATGGATTTTGCAGTCTCAATACTAGCGTCTAAGCCATCTTCTCTGTATTTCCGGAAATATGTGATGACCCCTTGAATTTGTTTTGAGAGTAGTATCTAAGCACACAATCTTAGATTGTAACTTTTGCTCACCATGTTGATAGTAGATAAAATATCATCCCGCATAACCATGCCAAGTATAAATTCAAATTTATTTAAGTGCGCTTACCAATGATTGAGCATCACTTGTCGTATTGGAGTCCTTCTCATCTCTAGCAACTTTTTTCTAGTTCCTTCAAAGTCGATACTATTTGTGGGGTTTGATACCGATAGGTTGCACACTCTTTATTCGACTCTCCCAACGAAGTATCGACAAGGGTTTCACAAGAAACCTCTCAACATTATCGATCAAAATTTTCCACCTTTTAGTAGAGCGTGCAAACAGACAAGAGATCCGTTGTATAACAACCGAAGAATGTAAAAGCTGCCGCGGCAAGAGTTTGCCATGTCACAAAGAGTGAGATTCGGACTATGACATGCACACGGCATATATAATGCTCTTGGATTAATTTGAAGCACACATGTCTCGCACACCTTGATGTTTTCCCTTCATGTTGGAACCATTGTCATAACCTTGGCCTCGACATCATCAATGTTCAAAACCAAGAGACCGCAATGCATCCAATAAAACATTAAAAAGCCCCAATCCGGAGGTGTCATCAACCTGTAAGAGCTCCAAGAAAAACTCCTCTACTCTTGGAATGGTTCTTGACATATTAACACAACGCACAATTAGTGTCATTTGTTCTTCATGGCTCACATCCGGGGTACAATCCAAAATAACGGAGAAATACTTGGCATCTTTGACAATCTTTAAGATAATGATTTTTCACAAAGCAACAACCAAAACTTGAATTAACTCATTCTCGATATTATGGCCAAGATAATGATGATGAATTTCATTACTTTGAATGCGCCTAATATGTTCTTGCATCACAGATCAAATTCAACAATCATTTCAACTGTGGCTAGAAAATTACCATTGTTACGTTGATAAATTTTCTCATTTGCTCCTCGAAATGCTAGATTTTGTTTAGCAAGATACTTCACAACAGTAGACTATTCTTACCAGACTGTCTCCAACGCTCCTTTTCTTTTGCAATCTCCCCGCTGCATATCATCATCAATTGTTTTATTTTTTGCTTAATCTAAGCCGAACCTCATTCCATGTACTCATGCAAGTCCAATGCTCCTCAATCGTTCTCATGTGTTTTCAGTTTCACCGAGATGCTTCCAATCCTTGACTCCCTCGGATGCTAACGAAGACTTGTTCGATTTGATTTAAATAACTTTGTCCACATGTTTAGAATAAACCAACCAATTTCTGTCAACAATCTCACCATTAGATAATTTCCTTGAATAGTAAGCATAAGAAAAATGTCCGGCTTTTTAGGATCTTTAGGGAATTGTAGATTCAGTTCTCGAGACAAAGCCCTTTCTCAATTAAGATGTCTCTTTTCCTATTGTCAAGACATTCCCATGTTCTCGGATCAAAAAATAGTCGACATCTCATCTTCTTGTTGATGCCCCGATCTTCAAGATCATCCCCGTGAGCCCGAGTATCATCTCCCTGAGCCCGAAGTTTGATCATTGGCATTAGCTTCAAGATCTAAATTCTCGCTCTTCATTGGCAACGACGCCCCGCACATGTTGATGCTCCCGATCTTGACCGACTTCAGGATTACTCAAACCTAAAAAAACTTATGTAGAGCACCCTCTCGCGATTCTCAAGGGCTGCTCAAGTTGCTTTCTTCTTTTTTTTTTCTCGAGCACCGACAAATGCTTGGTAGGTACCATCTATAATATTCAAATAAAAACATTGAATTAGAATTTCATAATCCTTATAACTAATTTGGGAAAATCTCTATAGCCTATAAGGAGTAGATTGCATACCGTGGACTATGATGGATTGAATAATTTGAATAATTGGATCAATGGATGGCGTCCTTCCTTGGCGTGAGGACACCGTCGAGGCGGTGCCCTATCCCTATATAAAATTCATGAGCTCAATACAATTATACAAATATTAGAAAATCATCAAAAGACAAGGTTGATCGCGGTGCACCGCTCACCGTCTTTGCATTGCTGATTTGTCGCTTGTCGTTGCCGATCGCCGGGTGGGAGTGTGCGGCCACTGCAGTAACCGACTAGGGCCAGGAGAGCGGCGGGCGGGAGATACGATCGCTGAACGAAGTCGAAACGCCGGCTGCGATTAGGGAGCTGCGGGCACTAGGGGCGTGTTCCGAACAGATTACATGACCCTACGGCTTGCCGCTTGGGCCTCTTCCTTTGTCAAATATTATGGGCCTTTAATTATTTAACAAATACAAGATTACATATACTGAATACTTATATCCTCTTGGGCCCCATTTGGTTCCATGGGCCCCCGGCCTCCCGGCCGCCCCTAGAGCCGGCGACTTTGCCATCCAATAACCGAGCTCGTGGACCGGAGGCCTCCCCCGGGTCTCGCTCCGAGCCACGGTGGCTCCCAGGCCGGCGTGTGAGGGCGAGCTCAGTGAAGGACTCTCCCGACCTCGCCGAGCCCGCCCTTATGAGCTCCCAGGACGGCAAAATCCCGCCTCGCTCGAGCTCGGCCGAGAGCTCTCCCGGACCCTGAAGAACGCGGACTCGGCCGAGGGGCCTCATTCCGCCTTTCGAGCTCCTCCATCACGAGCTCTCTATGACCGCCTCGGGCGATCGGGCGTAGCTATGACTAAGAGCTTCGTCTCTTTGCCTTCTCGGCGGAAGTCGGGGTACGAGTTACAACCACTTTCCGACGGCGAGTAATCGAGCCACATCGCACGCTCAGCCGCGATGACGAGCGAGAGGTGACGGAGTTCACCCGGCCATACCGCTCACGGCCAATCGCTCCTCTCGTTGCCACACTGTACATTTGACGCACGCTCATTCATGAAGCATGGCCACACCCATGCCGCATGGGATGCGTTCCCCGACATTGAAGATCGGGCGCCGACCGACCACCACCGCCCCACTCCCCCGGAATCCCCGCGACGGGGCGGCGGCCGGGCGCAACCACGCCCAAGATCCAAGCCGGGCAACGAGCTCGCTTAGCCATACGAGCTCGGGTGCCCCCCCGCCTTTTTTGCAATCGTCCACCCTTGGAATTGCATCCTCTTCCTCTTTTTAGTCCTATGTTTCGTGGCACCCATGTACCCCCTTGCAACTATAAAAGGGGACCTTGCAGCGCCGGTGGAGGAGGTAGGTTCACAAGAAACACAAGACATTCAAGCCTCACCAATCCACTTACCATTCCACTCAATATTGGCACTCGCCTCAATCACAGAGACTTGGGAGCCCGCCTCCCTCTCGCCCAAGCCTTGTACTCGCCCCGGCATGAGCGTTTGAGCTCTGATAGTGACCACGACCGGACTAGGGAGCCCCGATTTGCCCCGAACCAAGATAATCCTTGTGTCATTGTCTTTAGAGCTAGGCCATCGTTGCACACACTAGCCGACGACATCGCGGGACGGCGGTATTAGACCATGACACCTATGGCCGCCATCGACGCCTTCAACATAGTAGCCATCATAGTATTCATCACCGTAGAAGTTATCATAGTCCTCATCGTAGTAGCCAACCTCATCCTCCTCTGCACCGTAGTAGTCATCCTCACTATCATCATAGCCGAACAAAGGCGCGGAGCAGTGTTGCTTTCTTTCTCCTTCCATTCTTTCCCACATGTGTAGCGTAACTCATAGCCGCACCTACAACAAGCAACAATGTAGAGAATAAGAGATTTAGCCAAGGCTTTAACGTTACCAACTTTGAGTATCTCGTAGTTCAGCTTTAAAAAAAAAAAAAGTATTTCGAGTTCTACATGATGTGTAGGTCGGTAGGCCTTCATAACCCATATCAAGAAAGATTTTTCTTTTCTTTCACAACAATTATGACAATATGCCTCAAGAGAGGCTTGCCTCTCCTACTTTCCTCAAAAAGAAAATTATGACAATATGCAAAGATTGAAGAGAATGGGCCTTATATGCGGGTCATGTGATAGCAGCCCTCTACAAGTTCGATCATGTGCTTGCACTTCACACATTGGCGCCATACGACACGTTGAGCTAGATTCTCGCAACTTCACATCTTCCTCGGATGACCGTGGTACCTCCTCTTATAGTTGTAGCAACTCATCCGGCCATGCCATGGTACCTTACATCCGATGCAAAAGGAGCCTCTCGTGATTTCACACACACACCCCCAAATAGGTCGCATAAGCAATTGTGTGCTTTGAGGATTGTCTTGCCGGATGTATCACTCACTCAAGGACATCAAGGTTGAACACTTGGGATAAGGGCAATAAATTTTTTTTGAGTTGGAGGGATCTGCCCTTCCCCGATCCGTTACGCCATGATTCAGAATGCTTGTGACGATAAATATCTTTGAACCTTCCACACTTAGCTTCTCGTAGTGCAACCATCTTGTGGGCAAGCCGAGCATCCCAAGGAGAAGCTTGACTCTCACATGCTCCTTCATGCAGAGAAGCAAAAGCGATGTGCACAACCTTCAACCGCGTGGATTTTAGAGACATCGGTGTCTTCCAAGCAAATGGTACAGTGTCTCTTTTATCCTTGCCGGTAAGAGCTTTAGCGACCGAGCATGTATGGAATCTCTTGCTAGTTTTAAAACATAGCCAACTTCACTTGTTCGAACCAAATTAAATTTCACATCGCTCTAACTCCTCCAAAGATTGAGACAACCCGATGGACCATATCAAGAACATTCTTTTGTTTTGTATACCAAATTCCATGCAAAACCGCAACCACACAAAACAAAAAGGTAAGTACCTATTGCAACAAGCACATACGGGAAGATATTCCGATAAAGACAAGTTTTAAGACATACAAACCAATGCATACGTAATGTTGACACCTACACCTTACAAAAGAGCAAAAACCTTAAGAATGTAATTTCACCAACCTCACTATGTTTTCGGGTTGTCTTGTGTTGGGACACGGTCCGCACATGGCGGAGGTATTCGCTAACTACTAATCTCCTCATACAATCATGTGATTACCTTGTAGAACCTCATAGGAAATGGATCGTGATGACACAGGTCGGTGAAGGTATCATCTCCGCCGGCTCCCTGTGTTTCATCCTGGCTGCTAGAGGACACAGAGGTCTCCTACCGACATCATGGGAGCTAGCCCCGCCCACGCGAAGGTATCCAAATTTAAGATCCGAGTCGAGCACCGCAGTCCAAGCCGGAGTTTGGCCCGACGGAGACGACGCCGCTGGATCAAGAAGGAGTGTTGAGCCTTAAATGGACCGGATGTAGGCCCATTAAGTTAAGGCGGATCAAGACATGAAAGGACGCGAAGGCCCCAACGTAGTGGAGACAAAGACCAGAATATGCTAGGCATCAGAAGGGGTAGAATTGTAACTTGGCATCTCCACTTGTTTGTAAACTATAAATAGGGGGCACAATCCTTCATTTGTTGGTAGGTGAATGAAATTTATTATCACTGAATATTGAGTATCGAGTGTTCCACACATAGCTAGATATACGATGACCGTAATATGCTAGGCATCGTAAGGGGTAGAATTGTAACTTGGCATCTCCACTTGTTTGTAAACTATAAATAGGGGGCACAATCCTTCATTTATTGGTAGGTGAATGAAATTTTATTATCATCGAATATTGAGTATCGAAAGTGTTCCACACATAGCTAGATATACACATACCCCCCTAGAGCAACGTTTCAAAGCTAAGATTTCTCTCCCCATTGAAAAACCCTAGTTTCATCACCTTGCAAAATGAATATAACCCAAAACTGATTCTACACTATGAACTGAGAAAGGAATGGTAACTCATCAACTAACAAAATTACAAGAAGTAGGATTCTCTCTCCCCATTGAAAACCCTAGTTTCATCACCTTGCAAAATGAACATGACTGATTCTACACTATGAACCGAGAAAGGAATGGTAACTCATCAACTAACAAAATTATAAGAAGTAGGCTAGATATTCATCAATGTACTATACATAATTGTTGGTTGGCCCTTTTCATGTTGAATTTCTTTTCTGAACATAACAAGGACTTCTATTATTGTGGAAAACAACATGATGAAATAAGAAATTAGTGTCCGAAAGCAGAGAAAATTTGATGAGCACATAGGTTAGAATTTATTTTATGAACATAATTATTGCGCATATATACGGTATATATATGCACCAAAAACAAGCAGTAGTCAGAAGTAAATGAGTAAGAGAGATTTATCGATCAGCGACTCAAATGAGGGTATGGATGATGGATCGAACTCCTTACATGATTATATAGTGCCATGTAATCGGTGACGAACTCGACTGCGGATTCCCAACTCAAGCGTCAAGTAGACCTTCTCCATGAGCGCCATGGCCTCTAGCATCATGCGCC